>JAMKPZ010000554.1:0-32826 GCA_024699675.1 Amphibolis antarctica | reverse complement strand
ACACTTAATATTATAACCTACAGTTTAGTGTTGAAACTATATTGACTTTCCTAATTGAGGGTTTTGCATGAGAATTTTTCCCTCTTACTCTCTCTCTCTTTCTCTCTCTCTCTCTCTCTTGATTAACATAGATGATATGTTTTTGCTTTTGTGGTAATTATCAAATATAATTGATTGTATGAAATATTTTGGCAACATTATTGTCTCGATGACAAACATTTAAATTCAATCAAAAAAACTTAAAATAAATGAAGACTCTTAAAATGTTATAATTGGCATATTCTTGAATGGTAGCCACAAATAATCATGCCTTGAAGTTCCAAAGATCCCATAGTAGCCCCAACTCTTCTATGACTTTGCCAAACTTTGGAAGACATTCAACCTTTTGGGTTTATCTAATGGTACAATCTTTGTTTTGTTGCTCTTAGTTATAAAATTGATTACGTTAATGCATTCTCTTTATGGTTTGGCTAAATTTCACTGAAATTCTTCTGTTTTAAATTCATAATTATGTCATGATAGTTATGTTAATTTGATGTGAAATTGCAATTGTTTTTATGTCTTATTTGGATTGGTGTTTATAGAAATCTTTAGTTTACATTACTTAAGAGGAATATCATGCTTATGTGGTTGGAATGGTTAAACAAGGTTTTAGAAGTTTGGCAAAATAACTTTATGCGTCTTTGTCAAATATAAATCATTGTCTTTCCTAACTTTTAAAAAACCTTAGGCAATGTATAGAGTTATACATTAAAAATGATTATATCATTAATTTACTTGATGTTAATATTGACTTGCATGTTTATGGTGGTTTTTAAATATTATTGTTAATCTAGATTTTTTATATCTAGATAGAGATTTCTAAAACAATTTTTATCTTATTGGTAATCTCCTATTTACATAGTTTTCTTGTACCATGATTGTATTACATTTTTAGTTTTATTTTACAATACATAGCTAATTGTTGTTGTTGTACTTATAATCTGAGTGCGACAATTTTATTGGAATTTTTAGACTTCAAACTAATTTCATGACAGGTAATTAATTTTGTGTTCTTTTTTTATTCTTACATACTGTGATATCATTTGATGTTGTTTTTTCTTTTCTTTTATTAGTTGGATATCTCTAGGTTAGTTCCTTTCTCTTTAACAAACTTTTGTTTTAATATTACTTCATTTGAGTTGATATTTACTAGTTGTCTAAAAGGCATATGTATTGGTTTTTGTACTATTTCATATTTAAATGAGAAATGTAATTGCAATTGTAGTGCTTATGTGGTTGGAATGGTTAAACAAGGTTTTAGAAGTTTGGCAAAATAACTTTATGCTTCTTTGTCAAATATAAATCATTGTCTTTCCTAACTTTTAAAAAACCTTAGGCAATGTGTAGAGTTATACATTAAAAATGATTATATCATTCATTCACTTGATGTTAATATTGACTTGCATGTTTATGGTGGTTTTTGAATATTATTGTTAATCTAGAGTTTTTATATCTAGATAGAGATTTTTAAAACAAATTTTATCTTATTGGTAATCTCCTATTTACATAGTTTTCTTGTACCATGATTGTATTACATTTCTAGTTTTATTTTACAATACATAACTAATTGTTGTTGTTGTACTTATAATCTGAGTGCAACAATTTTATTGGAATTTCTAGACTTCAAACTAGTTTCATGATAGGTAATTAATTTTGTGTTCTTTTTTTATTCTTACATACTGTGATATCATTTGATGTTATTTTTTCTTTTCTTTTACTAGTTGGATATCTCTAGGTTAGTTCCTTTCTCTTTAACAAACTTTTGTTTTAATATTACTTCATTTGACTTGATATTTACTAGTTGTCTAAAAGGCATATGTATTGGTTTTTGTATTATTTCATATTTAAATGAGAAATGTAATTGCAATTGTAGTGACTCTTTGTGGAGTTTTGGTTGTTTGAATAAAGTTATTAACAACAGGTGCATTATTGTGGTCTTCAGTTTAAATTGTGATGTAAATTCATCCACTTCATATGTCTTTTGAATTCTTTTCTGTTACTATATGTATGTTACAATATATATTTTTTATGTACTCAATTTTGTCAAACTTTTTAATTTATTTAGTTTGATGGAAAGATTGTAAGAATTAAATTGTTGTACAATAAGCTAGATTTTTTGTTCATTCAAATGTAGGATGAATTTTAGTTTAATTTGGTTATTCGATTCTTAATAATTAAATAGTAATATTTATATAGGAATGTGTATGGTATATCACACTTAATATTATAATTCAAACCTTAATATTGTAACAAGTTTTCTTGATGAATTACTTTACATTAAACTTGTTCACTTTTGCTCTCGTTGGTGGGAGAGAGAGGAAAGACATGCACACACACTAATATATACATACACGCAAGTACAGTATCAGTTTTCCTCCTTTCTCTGTCTTTATCCAACCTTTGATAGGGTAATTTAGTATATAACCAATGAATAAGTCATTCATTTACTTAATGTTAATATTGACTTGCATGTTTATGGTGGTTGTTATGAGTTAAATAGTTGTCCTAATAAAGTTGCAATATTTATGGTAATTGTTATGAACTCAAATATGGTTCTCCAAATACATTTTTATGATTTATTCCTTTTTGTAATATTTGTTTGAAATTTATTTTTGTTGTAGTTTGCTATTTGTTGGTACCGCCTAAAAATTGAATTTATTAATAGTCAACTACAATAATTTGTAATTTAGGTAAGCTTTTGATTACGTGATTATATTAGTTTTCTTTTCATCATTTACTTTTTTGTTTGAATACTATTGCTAATTTAATTTTTATATGTCTAGAGATTTTTCAAACCCTTCCTTTTTAACCGAAGAAAGGGAATATTTTCATAAGTTTGATAATTTCTTATTTACGTGATTTTCTTGTAGTATGATTATATTATATTTCTAGTTTTATTTTGCAATATCTAGCTAACTATTGTTGATGTACTAATAATTTGAGTGTGACATTGTTTTAAGAATTTTTAGACTTCAACCAACTAGTTTCATGGCAGGTGATTGATTTCGTGTATTCTTTATTTATTATTACTTCTTATTTTACTATGATGTCATTTGATGTTGTCTTTTCTTTTCCTTTTTAATTGGATATTTGAATGTTCGTCTCATTTCTTTTTAACAAACTTTTGTTTTAATATTATTTGATTTTTCTTGAAATTCATTTATTGTTTAAAAATACATGTGTATTGATGTTTGTACCTTTTCATATTTAAATAGAAAATATAACTGCAATTGTAGTGACCTTGGGTGGAATTTTAATTGTTTGAATAAAGTTATTAACGACAAGTGCATTATTCTAATTTTTAGTTTAAATTGTGATATAAGTTCATTCTTTTCATATGTCTTTTGAATTTTTTTCTCTTGTTTTATGTATGTTACAATGCATAATCTTTATGTACATATTTCTCAAAAGTTAGATAAAGTCCAACTTTTCAATTTGCTTAGTTTGATGAAGAAATTATTGGAATTAAATTGTTTGACAGTAAGTTAGATCTTTTCTTCATTTAAATGTATGATAGATTTTTGTTTTATTTGGATATTCGTTTCTTAAAGGTTAGTATATAATTTAAGGTTTACTAAAGGTGATTTAAATTTACTTTTATTAGACTTTTGTATTCAATAGAAGATGATTAAATGAAGCAACAAATTCTGGTACATTGAATATGTAAACTTCAACCAACATATTTCATGACAAGTGATTAAAAGTTTGTATAGTAGTGTTATAAGTTTTGATGTTGTCTTTTTTTTTCTTTTTTCAGTTGAATATCTGTAGGTTTGTTTATTTTTTCTTTTGTAAAATTTTAGTTCAAAATTCTTTTATTTATGGTGAAATTCATTAGTGTCAAATGCTATCTTAAATACATATGTATTTGTGTTTATACTTTTTCATTTTTAGATGAGAAGTGTAATTACAAGTGCGATAGTCTTTGGTGGAAGTTTACCTCTGTTAATAAGTGACACCATGGATAGGTACATTATTCCAATCTTTATTCTAAATCTTTGTATAGTTTTATTCTACTTTTAAAACTTTGTTTTTCTCTCCTACTATATACATAATTTTCTCATTTGCATTCCTCTTTTGGTTTTTTTGATTATCATGATCAGAGTTCCGTAGCTCTTGCAATTATCTTACTACATGGGTGCCAATTATAAATCTGATGATCTTTTATGCAGATATTTTTTATTATTCCTTTTTTTAAAAATATTCTTCTTTCTAATTTGGGTTTCTTCCTTTAAATCCTATTAATTTATTGTGATTTGTTACAGTTATGGTAAAGAAAGTAAAGTAAACTCGACATATGCTAGCGGGTAATGTGAACTTACTTTTGGTGAAAATTTTCACATTTACTTTTTGTCAACTTTATTTATTGAAATCAAACTTATTATGTTTGATAAAAACATAATAAGAATTAAATTTTTTTTCTTGATAGGTGATTGATTTCATGTATTCTTTTTTTGTTTTGACATCTTATTTTATAATGATACTGCTTGTTGTCTTCTTCTTTTTTCCAGTAAGATATCTTCATCTTAGTCTTGTTTCTTTTTCCCAATTTTTTTTAATATTATTTGATTTGTATTGATATTCACTAGTTGTTTAAAATACATATGTATTGGTGTTTGCATTTTTTCATATCTAAGTTATCTCTATTTATAGTTGATTCAGTTATAGTAAACCGATCACGTTTTGCTGTACATGATTTGTGTGTAAAACATGTATTCCAAGGTAAATCATCATTCATTTTGATAAATCAAAGGAATGATGTTATTAATCATGTTTTGACATATAACCATGATAGATTTTGAACTTTTGCTGAAATGTAAAAGTATATCAATAGGAATTAGAGACTTCCAAGAATTTACATGCATTTAATGAATCAATGGAAGGAAAAAGATGCTCTGATAAGTATAATTCCACCACAATCTGAAAGGTATACTGGAATTGATGATGAAATAGATGGTATACTTATAGTTGTTCCAAAACTATTTCTACAGAGATAGACAATTCTTCAAAAGATCAGATGGATACTGTTGAAGAAATTTTGAGAAATTTAAAGGTGGTGTGCTATATTTGTGTCTCTACAGAAGAATAAGAAGAAGTTTCTGAAACACCTAACGATCAAATATTAGGTGAATATTTGAAGAGCTTGAAGAAAAATAAATATGATGTAATTATTTGGATTAATGTACAGGAACAGGTTAGAGAAATATTACAATTAGAACATATAGAAGAACCAGTTTCTGAGTATGTGTCAGTTGATGAACATGTTGTAGAGGAAGCTCACGAAGAACACATTTCAGATTTTATAGAAGAGCAAGTAATTCCTTCAACAGTCTTAAATGAACCAACAGTAGAAGAATATCTTGATTTGTAAGTTGAAGAGGAGTATGTTGATCGGTAACAAGAGACTTCACCTGTATATGATGAAGAAAATTTGAGATTTATTGTATATCAGTCACAGATAGAGAATGCTAAAAATTTGTTAAGCACTTCATATTTAATTCTTGAAGAAGGTATTTCAATAGAAAATCTCTATTTTAAAAATCAGGAATGTCTTGACAATTATAACAAATTTTTGAGTTATGAAATATTGTATGGAAGACCAGTAAACTTTAAAAATTTACAAGAGATTAAAAATCTTTTACAATTTTAAGGTTTACTAGATATTATACCAACAAGTTGTAAGTTAGATGTATTTAGAGAAGTAATAGTTGCATTCTATGCTAACTTGTATGTTGATGAAGATAGATTATTTAGCAACATAAATAACATTATTTTTGAAATTTCTCCTCAGTTGGTATATGATACATTTGGGTGTCGTTGTTGTGCTTGTTGCAATGTTGCTTGGGTAAGACGAGGGGTCGATTGTTGTCGGGCATGTAAGGTGGTAAGGAAAACAAAGATAAAAAAGAAAAGAAGATAAGAGAAATGAAAGAAAGTTAAAAAGAAGAAAATAAGTAAAAAATATAAAAAATAATTGAAAAAAATAAAAAGTCACATGAAAGATATGGAAAATATAAAAAACCCAACAAATACAGTAAATAAAAAGACAAAAAAATAAAAAAGAAAAGAAAAAGTAAGAATAAAAAGTCACATGAAACAAAATAAAAAACAAATAGTGAATAAAAGACAAAAATATAAAAATACAATCATGTCAAAGAAAAAAAAACAAAACATAAACAAATAGTTTAAGACTTTTTTTTCGTATATGTGATTACTATATCTCTATTTAATTGATATTTTATGTTTGATAATTGTCTAAAAAATTTATCTAAGTGTATTTATACACTTTTCATAATTTATTATATCTTTGTTAGGGTTACTCTGGTGTGGAAATTGTTTAAGTCTTCAGCGTATGTATTCTTATTGGGCCTATTGGGCCTATTGGGCTTAATAGCTTTGGGGTAATTTGTGTCCTAATGATGTACTATATATATGTGCTGTAACCTTGTAACTGTGGGTGTGAAAACTAGTGAAACCACCAGAAGACGCCCGTGGAGTAGGCTTAGGCTGAACCACGTAAAACCTTGTGTTGTGCTTGCTTCTCCTTCTCTTCTACCTCCTTCCCTAGTATAGAATCCAACCTTCTTTTTTGATTTAATCCCATCAATCTTATCCTCAAGTTTCAAGTTGAAATTTTGTATTTTATAATCATTTCCACAAAAAGTATTATTTTTCCATCGATACAATCCTCGATCATTGATATGTTTTCTTTTTTCAAAGGATCGATCTTCGATACGATATCGACATTTGAATCCTTGCTTTTATCTAGTAACTATTTAATAATTGAATAGTAACATGTATATTGTATATAATAATTTATATATGCTATATAACACTTAATATTATAACTTACAGTTTAGTGTTGAAACTATATTGACTTTCCTAATTGAGGGTTTTGCATGAGAATTTTTCCCTCTTACTCTCTCTCTCTCTCTCTCTCTATATATATATATATATACATGTGTGTGTGTAGGTGTGTGTGTATGTATATGTATGTATATATGTATAGACACACATTCAAACTAGTATAGATAGAGTTTTCCATTTTCCTTATTGGTGTTTGAATTGATAGCTGCAAAATATTATTAGAAAACACACTGCGTGTGTGTTTTGGCAAGCATGCGTTACAATGACATTTCCCTCTGCAATTGAGATCTTTTAATTGATTCAACTTGTTGTTGCTAGTACCTTTTCTTATTCCAACGATGAGGTTCGGTCTACCTCTTCTTAAATTTCTCTTTTGCCTTCATTTTTTGTTTAAATTTTGCGATTGTATTATATGTTTATGATTAATTATCGTGGATTACCATTATGACTAAGTTATTTTGAAAGCTATCATTAATTAATTCAAGTCTCAAAAATATTCCTTTTGTTATGAAATGGTGGAGGTGGAATTTTATTTTTTAATTGTCTATAAATGATAAATATTTGGAAATGTGTGGAAGTGAAACATAATTGATTAACATAAGTATGTTTTTGCTTTTGTGGTAATTACCAAACATTATTGATTGTTTGAAATTTTTTGGCAACATTATTGTCTCGATGAACATTTAAATTCAATCAAAAAAGACTCTTAAAATCAATGAAAACTCTTAAAATGTTATAATTGGCATATTCTTGAAGGGCGGCCACAAATGATCATGCCTCAAGGTTCCAAAGATCCCATAGCAGCCCCAACTCTTTTGACTCTGCCAAACTTTGGAAGACATGCAACCTTTTAGGTTTGTCTAATGGTACAATCTTTGTTTAGTTGCTCTTAGTTATAAAATTGATTATGTTAATGCACTCTTTATGGTTTGACTAAATTTCATTGAAATTCTTTTGTTTTAAATTCATAATTATGTCATGATAGTTATGTTAATTTGATGTGAAATTGTAATTGTTTTTATGTCTTATTTGGATTGGTGTTTATAGAAATCTTTAGTTTACATTACTTAAGAGGAATATCATGCTTATGTAGTTGGAATGGTTAAACAAGGTTCTAGAAGTTTGGCAAAATAGCTTTATGTTTCTTTATCAAATATAAATCATTGTCTTTCCTAATTTTTAAAAAACCTTAGGCAATGCATAGAGTTATACATTAAAAATGATTATATCATTAATTTACTTGATGTTAATATTGACTTGCATGTTTATGGTGGTTTTTGAATATTGTTAATCTTGATTTTTTATATCCAGATAGAGATTTTTAAAACCCTTATTTTCTTATCGAAGAAAAGGAAAATCGTATTGATAATCTCTTATTTACATAGTTTTCTTGTACCATAATTGTATTACATTTCTAGTTTTATTTTACAATACATAGCTAATTGTTGTTGTACTTATAATTTGAGTGCGACAATTTTATTGGAATTTTTAGACTTCAAATTGGTTTCATGGCAGGTGATTAATTTTGTGTGTTCTTTTTTTATTCTTACATCGTATTTTACTATGGTATCATTTGATGTTGCCATTTCTTTTCTTTTTCTAGTTGGATATCTCTAGGTTAGTCCTTTTTTCTTTAGCAAACTTTTGTTTTAATATTATTTCATTTGGCTTGATATTTACTAGTTGTCTAAAAGGCATATGTATTGATTTTTGTACTATTTCATATTTAAATGAGAAATGTAATTGCAATTGTAGTGACTTTTTGTGGAGTTTTAGTTGTTTGAATAAAGTTATTAACAACAGGTGCATTATTGTGGTCTTCGGTTTAAATTGTGATGTAAATTCATCCACTTCATGTCTTTTGAATTCTTTTCTATTACTATTTGTATGTTACAATATATATTTTTCATGTACACAATTTTGTCAAACTTTTTAATATATTTAGTTTGATGGGAAGATTATAAGAATTAAATTGTTGTAAATAAGCTAGATTTTTTGTTCATTCAAATGTAGGATGAATTTTAGTTTAATTTGGTTATTCAATTCTTGATAATTAAATAGTAATATCTATATAGGAATGCGTTTGGTGTATGACACTTAATACTATAATTCAAAGCTTAATATTGTAACCAAGCTTTCTTGATGAATTACTTTACATTAAACTTGTTCTCTTTTGCTCTTGTGGGTGGGAGAGAGAGCGAAAGACATGCACACACACACTAATATATACATATACACTCAAGTTCAATATCAATTTTCCCCCTTTCTCTGTCTTTATCCAACCTTTGATAGAGTAATTCAGTGTATAACCAATGAATAAGTCATTCATTTACTTAATGTTAATATTGACTTGCATGTTTGTGGTGGTTGTTACAAGTTAAATAGTTATCCTAACAAAGTTGCAATATTTATGGTAATTGTTATGAACTCAAATATGGTTCTCCAAATACATTTCTATGATTTATTCCTCTTTGTAATTTGTTTGAAATTTATTTTTGTTTTAATTTGCTATTTGTTGGTACCGCCTAAAAATTGAATCTATTAATAGTCAATTACAATAATTTGTAATTTAGGTAAGCTTTTGATTACTTGATTATATTAGTTTTCTTTTCATTTTTTACTTTTTTGTTTGAATACTATTGCTGATTTAGTTTTTATATGTCCAGAGATTTTTCAAACCCTTCCTTTCTCACTGAAGAAAGGGAAGATTTTCATAAGTTTGATAATATCTTATTTACGTGATTTTCTTGTAATATGATTATATTATATTTCTAGTTTTATTTTGCAATATCTAGCTAACTATTGTTGATGTACTAATAATTTGAGTGTAACATTGTTTTAGGAATTTTTAGACTTCAACCAACTGGTTTCATGGCAGGTGATTGATTTCATGTATTCTTTATTTATTATATTTCTTATTTTACTATGATATCATTTGATGTTGTCTTTTTTTTTTCTTTTTCAATTGGATATCTTGAGGTTCGTCTTATTTCTCTTTAACAAACTTTTATTTTAATATTATTTGATTCTTCTTAAAATTCATTTTTTTAAAATACATGTGTATTGGTGTTTGCACCTTTTCATATTTAAATAGAAAATACAACTACAATTGTAGTGACCTTTGGTGAAATTTTAGTTGCTTGAATAAAATTGTTAATGACAGGTGCGTTCTTCTGATCTCTAGTTTAAATTGTTACGTGTGTTCATCATCTTCATATGCTTTTTGAATTTTTTCTCCAATTGTTTGTATGTTACAATGCATAATTTTCATGTGCATATTTCTCAAAAGTTAGATAAGGTTTAACTTTTCAATTTGCTTAGTTTGATGAAGAAATTATTGGAATTAAATTGTTTGACAGTAAGTTAGATCTTTTGCTCATTTAAATGTATGATGAATTTTTGTTTTATTTGGATATTAGTTTCTTAAAGGTTAGTATATAATTTAAGGTTTACTGAAGGTGATTTGAATTTATTTTTATTGGATTTTTGTATTCAATAGAAGATGATTAAATGAAGCAACAAATTCTGGTACATTGAATATGTAAACTTCAACCAACAGATTTCATGACAAGCGATTGATTTCTTGGGCTTTTTTTTGTTAGTTTGTATAGTAGTGTTATGAGTTTGATGTTGTCTTTTCTTTTCCTTTTTCAGTTGAATATCTGTAGGTTTGTTTACTTTTTCTTTTGCAAACTTTTAGTTCAAAATTCTTTTATTTATGGGGAAATTCATTAGTGTCGAATGCTATCTTAAATACATGTGTTTGTGTTTATACTTTTCCACTTTTAGATGAGAACTGTAATTACAAGTGTAGTAGTTTTTGATGGAAGTTTACTTCTTTTAATAAGTGGCACTATGGATAGTACATTATTCTAGTCTTTAGTCTAAATCTTTGTATAAGTTATCTTACTCTTAAAACTTTGTTTTTTGTTGTCAATACATAATTTTCTTTTTAAAATAACTCTTGATTTGGATTGTCTTAATCTATCCTGCTTTGTCATGTATTTTCATCGTTGAAGTGTGAGCTCTATCATCTACACTATTCCTTGTAAGTTTCTTTTCTTCTATATGGTGTCTTCTGACATCCAAATGTTTTTGTTCTGATTCGATATGTTCAAAACGTCCGTCCAAATTTTATTGAAAGTTTACTTGTCGAGGTCTTTCAAAGTCTTCCCCATGAAGGATGTAAGGTCATCCAAAAAGTAGCTTGAGTGTTTTTTTCTTTTTGTTTATAAACAAAATATTATGTGTAAGCAGATTTTAAGTCAAATAGGAATCTTTCTGCTATGTTATTAGCACATGCTTAATATCATGCTTGTTTTTGTAATTTTTACTTAAAATTACATCATAAGCATCTATAATTATCAACATTAATTTTAGGAGTTTTAACTCATAAAAACTACTTTAACAGTTTACTGAAAACCAATAAGAATGAAAAGGTGTTCCCTTTTTTGTAAATTTTTGAAAGTTTGATACAACATATTCATTTATTATTTTGTACATATAAATACATTTTTTTATTCTCGAATATTGAATTCTTTTTTTATTGTTCTACTTATAAGTTGTGACTCATAAATCATCAATTTTGTGTATTTTTATTTTCTGTTCGATCTACCCAAGCCCCCATCCTTTTTTTTATTCTACCTTATGTTCATCTTGTGATATGTTAACACCTTTTTCATACCTTTGTTTTCATTTGCGTTCCTCTTTTGGTTTTTTTGATTACCATGATCAGAGTTTTGCAGCTCTTGCAATTACCTCATTACATGGGTGCCAATTATAAATTTGAAAATGCGGATATTTTTTATTATTCGTTTTTTAAAAAAATATTCTTTTTTCTAATTTGGGTTTCTTCCTTTAAATCCTATTAATTTATTGTGATTTGTTACAGTTATGGTGAAGAAAGTAAAGTAAACTCAGCATATGCTAGCGGGCAACGTGAATGTACTTCAGGTGAAAATTTTCACTTTTACTTTTTGTTAACTTTATTTATTGAAATCAATCTTATTATATTTGTTGAAAACATAATATGAATTAAATTTTTTGTCTTGATAGGTGATTGATTTTGTGTATTCTTTTTTTGTTGTAACATCTTATTTTATAATGATACTGCTTGATGTTGCCTTTTCTTTTCTTTTCTTAGTTGGATATCTTCAAGTTAGTCTCGTTTCTTTTTTTCAAATTTTTGTTTTAATATTATTTGATTTGTATTGATATTCATTAGTTGTCTAAAATACATATGTATTGGTGTTTGTACTTTTTCATAATTAAATGAAAGTGTAACTGCAATTATAGTGGCCTTTAGTGGAATTTTAGTTGTTTAAATAAAGTTATTGATGGTAGGTGTGTTATTTTGGTCTCTAATTTAATTTTTGATGTTAGTTTATCCTCTTCATATTTCTTTTGATTTTTTTTTCTTGTATTGTTTGTATGTTACAATACAAAATTTTCCAGTACATATTTCTTAAAAGATAAATAAGGCTTTTCAAATTTTTTATTTTGATGAAGAAATTATAAGAATTAAATTTTTTTGGACAGTAAGCTAGATCTCCTTTCCATTCAAATGCAAGATGGATTTTGGTTTTATTTGGTTATTCATTTCTTAAAGGTTAGTATATAATTTAAGGTTTGCTGTAGTTGATTTGATTTCATATTTTTTGGGCTTTTCTATTCAATAGAAATTAATAAAATGAAGTAACAAATTTTGGTACATTAAATATGTAAATGTCAACCAATAGATGTGATGACAAGTGATTGATTTCTTTTGCTTTATTTTGTTTTTTGTTTGTATTGTAGTGTTTTGAATTTTGATGTTGTCTTTTCTTGTTTTTTTTCAGTTGAATAAAATTATTAACGATAGGTGCGTTATTCTAGTATCTAGTTGATGTATGATCGATGGACTTGCATATTCTTTGTTTTGTTTGCCTTGCTTTTGTACTTTTCTCTTCGATATTCTCATAATCAGTTTACAAGGAAATGCTTGAGTTGCTTCTTGAATCGTTGGTTTTGAAACATTCTCTGCATTACAAGTCTAATGCCTTTCGAGTAAATTTTTGTTTTAATTTGTGAAATGTTTAATTATACATAATCAACAGCACAAATATAATGTAAAATCATCTATAGTCTTGTATTGTGGGGAAAGTTTATTCAAATGAGTCATATATCTATTGCATTGCATTTTATAGTTTTAGATTGTAATAGAGATTAGAAGTTTGTTTATTTATTTCAATTTAGTAGTACACTCTTTTAAAATTTGTAACTTTAATTTTAGAGCTCAAAAACTTATAACTAAGGTATCATGGAAAAGTTAAAGAAAAATATTAAACATGAAGGCATTTGGTTAGGCGTTAGTTGACTCCATGACAACTGATAAAAGTAGCACATGTCTAAAAAGATGTTGTGCACTTTGGTGGTTAGCACAATGTTCCAAGTGAACACATTCTTGTTGGGTATCTACTACAACGTGAGGAAGGAGGAGTTGGTCTTGCTTGTGTGGGAGTACAGTTGACAAGCTTTGTAGAGAAGATGGTGTCATTAGGGTAGTGTCTTGAGATGAGGAGGCAGACGTGGAGAGGCTAGAGAAGACAAGGATGGGCTGAATGATAGGAATAACAAGGGTTTCACCATAGAGGAGCATTAGAGATGCGTTGATGCGTTGATGAGTGGCGATATGTCGTGAGTGGAGATGTGTTGATGCATCGATGTGTGATGACAACACAACCTATAAATGGGAGTGCTCACATTGGTGGGTGTGTAGGTAGGGGACTAGTAGGAGAGTGCGAGTGAGTGTAGCTGAAGGATAATGGTGCGGGTTGGAGTGCGAGTGAGGGATTAGGTAGAGAGTGTGAGTGAGACAAGTTAGATTAAGAGTAATTGATCTCAGTTGTTGAATTAGGCACTTATAGAATTTGTTTTCTATAGGTGCCACTAGAGGGTATTATCCCTTATTTAATGGCACAATTTTTGTTTAGTTGCTTTTAGTTATAAATTTGATTATTTTAATGCATTCTTTTTATGGTCGGGCTAAATTTCATTGAGATTCTTCCATTTTAAATTCATAATTATGTCATGATAGTTATGTTAATTTGATGTGAAATTGCAATTGTTTTTATGTCTTACTTAGATTGGTGCTTATAGAAACCTTTAGTTTACATTACTTAAGTGGATTATCATGTGCATGTAGTTGGAAGGGTTAAAGAAGGTTCTAGAAGTTCGGAAAAATAGTTTTATGTTTCTTTGTCAAATTTAAATCATTGCCTTTCCTAACATTTAAGAAACCTTAGGCAATGCATAGAGTTATTCATTAAAAATGATTATATTATTTTTTTTAATCATTAAGACTTAAGTATTATGTAGATATAACCAGTGAATGATTCATTTACTTGATGTTAATATTGACTTGCATGCTTATGGTGGTTGTTACAAGTTCAATAATGATCTTAACAAAGTTTCAATATTTATGGTGATTGCTATGAACTCAATTTATAGTTCTTCAAGTACTTTTCTATGATTTTTCTTTTTTGTAATATTTATTTCAAATTTATTTTTGTCGTAATTCGCTATTTGTTTGTACCATTTAAAAATTGGACTATCAAAAGTCAATTATAATAATTTATAATTTAGGTAAGTTTTTGATTACTTGATTATATTAGTTTTCTTTCTATTATTTTCTTTTTCGTTTGAATATTATTGTTAATCTAGATTTTATAAGTCCCGAGAGAGATTTTTAAAACCCTCTTTTCTTATCGAAGAAAGGGTAAATCTTAAGAAGTTTGGTAATCTACTATTTACATAGTTTTCTTGTGGTATAATTGTATTACATTTCTAGTTTTATTTTACAATATGTAGCTAACTATTGTTGATGTATGTATAATTTGAGTGTAACAAGTTTTTAGGAATTTTTAGACTTCAAATTGGTTTCATGGCAGGTGATTGATTTTGTGTATTCTTTTTTATTCTTACATCATATTTTACTATAATATCATTTAATGTCTTTTCTTTTCCTTTGCTAATTGGATATCTTCATGTTAGTCTCTTTTCTCTTTGGCAAACTTCTATTTTAATATTATTTGATTTCACTTGATATTTACTAGTTGTTTAAAATACATATGTATTGTTGTTTGTACCTTTTCATATTTAAATGAGAAATGTAATTGTAATTGTAGTGACCCTTTGTGGAGTTTTAATTGTTTGAATAAAGTTATTAACAACAGGTGCATTATTCTGATCTCTAGTTTAAATTATGACGTAAATTCATCCTCTTCATATCTTTTGAATTCTTTTCTGTTTCTATATGTATGTTACAATATATAATTTCGATGTACACAATTCTTAAAAGGTAGATAAGGTTAGACTTTTCAATTTGTTTAGTTTGATGCAATGATTATAATAATTAAATTATTGCATAATAAGCTAGATATTTTGTTCATTCAAATGTGGGATGAATTTTAATTTAATTTGGTTATTCGATTATTAATAATTCAATAGTAATATGTACGTATATGGTGTATAAGAATGTGTGTATGGTATATAACACTCAATATTATAATTCAAAGCTTAATATTGAAACAAACTTTCCTGATGAATTACTTTACATTAGACTTATTCTCTTTTGCTGTTGCTAGAGAGAGAGGTGAAACACACACACATTAATATATACATACACATATAAGTACAAAAATAGTTTTCCTCCTTTCTCTGTCTTAATCGAACTCTTGATAGAATAGTCTTTGAATGAGAGATCTCTTGTTCATGCATTAGGTGTGTGTATGGTTGAGAATTTTTTGAAATTTAATTATTGGGTGTACTCTCCATGCATAGCTTGGTGGTCAAGGGGTTTTTAAAATTATTAAAATGTATTTAGACTTAATGTTCATTATTTATATTCTTCTAAATTTGTCTTCTGTATTTGATAAACATTTGGAGAATATTTGTAATTTAACTTTTTGAAATATGATTTGCTTCCATGGATGATTTTTTGAGAAGTTTGTTTTTATGAGAAATGAAATTTTGTTAGTATGTAAATATCTCCTATGAACCATTTAATTTGAGATCCATAGTACAACTAATGGTCATTAACACATGAAAGTGAATCTTTTTTACATGTGTCAATGAAAATGAAAGTCAATATTTGATGGAAAATTATAGTTTTCCAGTAATACTAAAATGTTTAGTTTATATTGGTAAAGATTGTCCATGGTCGTGAAAATAGTGAGATAATTTTTTAAGAACACATAATGAGTTCCTGCATTGACAAATATTAGGTAGTTTAGATTGAAATGGTTTTATCCATTCCTTTTTGTTCTTTTCTGTACTATGAGACAGAGATATGAACAAGACTTAGTGAAGTATAAACCAATTGAACATTAAATATTAATCATTAATAATTGGTTACTACATATGGTTTCTTTGGTTTAAATTATAGTCTCTAATTGCTATATTGTGCTAATATGGCTATAATTTGAATTGAACAACTTTCATAGGATAAATTGTGTATAACGAGGTTCATTGTGTACAATGATATCATGAGAAAGATATCATAATTGCTAATTAAACTTTGTGTTAAAAGCTTTACAAATTTTATATTATAATATATCTAAATAAATGATGAAACGTTGATTTCATTGTATAACAATTAAATTGGAAGTAATATAATACTCATCAGAAACTGATTATCACCTGACTATATTTTGTTCATTTGGATGATTATAACAAATTATGTTGGTATGACCATTGAATAAGTGATTCATTTACTTAATGTTAATATTGACTTGTATATTTACGGTGGTGGTATGAATTAAATAGTGATCCTAACAAAGTTACAATATTTTTGGTTATTGTTACGAACTCAAATATAGTTCTCCAAATACATTTCTATGATTTCTTTCTTTTTGTAATATTTATTTGAAATTGATTTTTGTCATAGTTTGCTATTCTTCAGTACCGTCTAAAAACTAGATCTATGAAATTACATGATTATATTAGTTTTTTTTTCATCTTTTACATTTTTGTTTGAATACTATTGCTAATCTAGTTTTTATATGTTTAGAGATTTTTAAAATTTTTCCTTTCTCAATGAAGAAAATGATGATTTTTAGAAGTTTGATAATATCTTATTTACATGACTTTTTGTATTGTGATTGTATTACAATTCTCGTTTTATTTTGTAAGCTGTAGTTAACTATTGTTGATGTACTTATAATTTGAGTGTGACAAAGTTTTAGAAAATTTTAAACCTAAATCAATTGGTTTCATGTATTCTTTTTTATTATTACTTCATATTTTACTATGATGTCTTTTGATATTGTCTTTTCTTTTCCTTTTCCAGTTGAATATTTTGAGGTTAGTTTCATTTCTCTTTAAAAAACTTTTGTTTTAATATTATTTGATTCTTTTCGAAGTTCATTTGTTGTTTAAAATACATATATATGTATTGGTGTTTTGACCTTTTTGTATTTAAATGAGAAATATAACTGCAATTGTAGTGACTTTTGGTGGAATTTTAGTTACTTGAATAAAGTTATTAACAAAAAGTGTGTTATTTTGTTCTTTAGTTTAAATTGTAATGTAAGTTCATCTTTTTCATATACCTTTTGAATTCTTTTCTCTTACTGTATGCATGTTACAATACATAAATTTCATATACATATTTGTCAGAAGGTAGATAAGGTTAAATTTTTCAATTTATTTAGTTTGATGAAGAAATTATAAGAATTAAATTGTTGAATAGTAAGCTAGATCTTTTGCTCATTTAAATGTACGATGAATTTTTGTTTTATTTGGTTATTTCATTTCTTAAAGGTTAGTATATAATTTAAGGTTTGCTGGAGATGATTTGATTTCATTTTTGTTGAGCTTTTGTATTCAATAGAAAATGATAAAATGAAATAACAAATTTTGGTACATTGAATATGTAAATGTCAACCAACGGATGTCATAACTAGTGATTGATTTCTTTTGCTTTAGTCTGTTGTTACTTTGTATTGTAGTGTTATGAGTTTTGATATTATCCATTTTCTTTCTTTTTAAGTTGAATATCTATAGGTTTGTCTACTTTTTCATTGACAAACTTTTATTTTAAAATTCTTTGATTTGTGGTGAAATTCATTAGTGTCTAATGCTATCTTAAATACATATGCATTTGTGTTTATACTTTTCCACTTTTAGATGAGAAGTGTAATTACAAATGTAGTTGTTTTTGGTGGTAGTTTCTCTCATTTAATAAGTAGCACTATAGATAGGTACGTTGTTCTAATTTTTAGTTTAAATCTTTGTATAAGTTTATCTTACTTTTAGAACTTTCTTTTTCTCTCCTACTATATAGATAATGTTCTTTCTAAAATAACTCTGGATTTAGATTATCTTAATTATTATTGTCTTATTAAAAAAGTTAGTTGTTGACAGATGATGAGATAAAAAAATAAAGTGGGTGTAGGGAAGGAAGATTGCACTATTGAATCCATCGATTTCAAAAAATTATAATAAAGGAGTAGGTTTGGACTTGTTAGGGTTTCATTTTCATGTCTTGCACCCCCAATCCTATATGTTTATTTGGGAAGGTAAGCAAGAGTCTTTTTTTGATCTAGAATTTCCTAGAGTCTATGTAGATCATTCCTCTAAGAATTGATTTGTTCATAACAATTGGGACACTAGCATTATTTTAATTACATCCACCATTTAGCAACTTATATTATAATTATATCTGCTAAAACTTTTAGTTATAGCTGTGTTTTATTTCATTCTACATCTGAATATTGATGTTTACTCTTTTTTTTTTGATGTTTAATGCTTGTTATAGTATTGGATAAAACATTTGTGTACATTTCTAGGGAAATTTTCCAACACCTCAAGGAATGTACTATCAGTTAGGAAATGTTATTCAACCCTTGTACTATCAACTTGTATTTTAGTGTGACTTTCTTGTCAAGGAAATCTACATTCTTCCTCTTTACCGTTCCCATTACTATGTATTTGTAATTGGTCAAATTGTTTTGAGATATTTTCCTTTTCTATTCTATTTTTGTAATCTTCATTGTGTCAATGTAGCTGTCATTCATCCACATTCTTGCTACATTGCTCCAATGATGTTTACATACCATGAACCCTTTGAATTGATTGGCTTATTGGTTAATCACTTGTCATGAAAGTTGACAGTTGTTTATGGTTTCTTTTGCTTTAAAGGGGGGTTTGTGTCCACTGGAAACTTTGGAAATTTTTTTGGATTTTTGGGTATTTGTGCATCTGAAAAATTTTAAAAAATTTTAAATTTTCCATTACGGTAAGTATAGATTTTTTTTGCCATTTTTCACCTGTTATGTTGGGAAATTTTTTACAATTGATAAAATTTTTATCGTGATGTACTTTCCTGACCTCGTACGTGTTGCCTATCTTGCCTTGACCATTGTTGAATTCACGACTATATAGAAATTGTGAAATTATGTTTGAAATATTTAAATATAGAATATTTATAAATTTTGTTTAAATTAATTTTTTGGAATTTCTATAATGTACACAAACAACTATAAAAACTTTTATGTTTCCTAATTTTCTTTTTTCCTTTTTCATTTCCTAAATTTTTATTTCTTAAATTTCTGATATACACAAACATACCCTAAAGGATCAATTACATTGTGTGCAACAATGGTAAGAAAATGTAACAGCCATGGAAGCAACAATGGTAGAAAAGTGTTTCTATTAGAAAATAGTAAAGAATTTTAGAAATGTTTCTGCCTTAACTTTGAGTAGATGTGCAATGGTAGAAGAATGGAGTGAAGAGTAGATGGTGACATCAACTTTGGGTGGGGTTGATGAGGGTGGTATCATGGTTGGAATGTTGCCTTTGGTGGGAGGATGCAACTTGGGATGGGAGAATAGATGATGGTGGTGGTACAATGGTAGAAATGTTGCCTCTAGCGGGAGGATGCTTTATTAGACTTATCAGAGAGGTGGAGGAAAAATGCTGTTTGTGAGAATTGAAAACGTTGGGAAAAGAATCAATGTAATCAAGTGAGAAAGAGGGAGTTGACTATTAGTGTATTGTGTTTTAAAACCATAGACATTTTGCAAATTTCACCATTAGTATTCTAAGCAAAGACAACAAAATGAATTCTGAAACTTATCCTAGTTGAATCTAGTACCAAAATGGCTCAGATTCACCATATGACATGTTTGACATGTATTTTTAGCCAAATCTGTGTTTATATGAGTGTGTTGTAGTGTAAAGAGGGTTTTAGAGAATTCATGTTTGATAGATTGCTTTGATACTGTGATATTGTGATATTGGTATTGTATGGATACCATACTTTTACAATAGTAACATATGCCCTCGTATTAATTCTGATGTGGGCCATCATTTGCATATTTTTGTAACCAAAATCAATATTTTATCAATCATGATTTTGTAATTAAATACAAAATTAATAGTTTATCTACATTGGCATCATTGTTTATAATTATTAAATTATAGTTCATTCTATGGATATTATTTCCCTCTTTCATTAATGCTAGCAAAGAATATCAAATGTGATACCTTTTCATTCCCCTGGTACAAGTGCACGAAACACAGCATAACAAGACCAATCATGGTGCAGTCGTCATTGTGAGGAATAAGGTCTTAGGTTCAAACTTAGACAAAAACATTACCATTGTCAAAAAAACAAATGATCAAGGCTTATAATTGGTCTTTTAGTATAACAATTGGCAGTTTCTCTTTTAATTTTTCATGAATCCTCTTGTTTGTAAGCATTTTTCATCCACTTTTATTACTAGATATCTTGATATTTAATGCATGCTGAAGTGTCATTTTTCTTAAATATGGTTTAAAGCAGACGATGCTGTTTGTTCTTGTTTGGTCTATTTTGGACTATATATGTCATATTCTTGTTTGTTCTTACCTTTTATTTTTGTCTGTTTAGGCAAATTCTTTTTGGTCGATTTAAGTTGATACAAATTAGCTTACATGGTGTAGTTTTTGACATATTTTAGGTCAGCTCTTTTGTCATTATACATTTTAGGGTTCTTTTAATATGTACTAAATTATGGAATTTGTAGGTATAACTTTTACCAAGCTCATGGTAACAATAATTTGGGTGATAATTCCATTATGTGTGGTCAACTACATTAATTTTGTCTTCCAAATATTTTTATTATTGTCAAGTCTTTGGCTAAATTATTTAAATATAAATATTTAAGGCCTACTTTAACTTATTTTAATTTTTTATATTTTAATTAATTCTGTTTTCATATTTGGTGCATTCCTTGTTTCCTAAATATATAAGCAAATCACATAGACTTCAACCAATTGGTTTCATGGTAGGTAATTGATTTTGTGTATTCTTTTTTATTATTGTTACATCGTATTTTATTATGATGTCATTTGATGCTGCATTTTCTTTTTTCCTTTTCTAGTTTGATATCTTTTAGTTAGTCTCTTTTCTCTTTAGCAAACTTTTGTTTTAATATTATTTGGTTCATCTTGATATTAATTAGTTTACTAATATACATATGTATTGGTGTTTGCATCTTGTCATATTTAAATGAGAAATGTAATTGCAATTGTAATGACCTTTGGTGGAGTTTTAGTTGCTTGAATAAAGTTATTAACAAGAAGTACGTTATTTTGGTCTCTTGTTTAAATTATGATGTAAGTTCATCTTCTTCATATGCCTTTTGAATTCTTTTCTCATATTGTATGTATATTACAATATATAATTTCTATGTGCATATTTCTTAGAAGGTAGATAACGTCAAACTTTTCTATTTGTTTAGTTTGACAGAAGCATTATAAGAATTAAATTGTTGGATAACTAGATCTTTTGTTTAGTATGATTGTATTATATTTCTAGTTTTATTGTACAATACCTAGCTAACTATTTTTTTCTAAGTTTGATAATCTGTTATTTACATGATTTTCTTGTAGTACGATTGTATTACATTTTTAGTTTTATTTTGCAATATCTGGCTAATTGTTGTTGATGTACTAATAATTTGAATGTGACATTGTTTTAGGAATTTTTAGACTTCAACCAATTGGTTTCATAACAAGTGATTGATTTCGTGTATTCTTTTTATTATTATTACATATTTTACTATGATCTCATTTGATGTTGCCTTTTTATTTCCTTTTTTAGTTGGATATCTCGATGTTCATTTCATTTTTCTTTAACAAACTTTTGTTTTAATATTATTTGATTCTTTTTTAAATTTATTTGTTGTTTAAAATACATGTGTATTGATGTTTGCACATTTTCATATTTAAATGGGAAATATAACTGCAATTATAGTGACTTTTGGTGGAATTTTAGTTGCTTGAATAAAATTATTAATGACAGGTGTGTTATTCTGATCTCTTGTTTTTATATGATTGATGGACTTGCATATTCTCTGTTTTATTTTTCTTGCTTTTGTACTTTTTTCTTCTATATTCTCATAATCAATTTAAGACGAAATGCTTGAGTTGCTTCTTGAATCGTTGGTCTTGAAACATTCTCTGCATTACAAGTCTAATGCCTTTGGAATAAATTTCTATTTTAATTTGTGAAAGATCTAATCATACACAATCAACAATACAAATATAATGCAGAATCGTCTATAGTCGAGTATTATAGGGAAAGTTTGTTCAAATGAGTCTTATATCTATTGTATTGCATTTTATAGTTGTAGATTGTAATAGGGATTAGAAGTTTGTTTGTTCATTTTAATTAAGAGATACAATTTAAATTTCTGCATGCTCATGTTATTCATTTTCTGCATATTTGTTAAATTCCTGCATGTGTTACACCATGCATTCCCCTATGATTGAATTTCTGTGATATGCTTATAAATTTATTCTCGTGAGTTGCTAAATTCCTGCATTAGTTAAATCATGTATCTTGCTTGTTTAATTTTCTATTTTACTTAATCTTGCACAATTATTAGTTGTAATGATGTTCAAATAATTTCTGCATTTAGTTGGTCACATGTATATACATCTACATATGCGTTTAAAATTGCTTAAATGTCTACATCACTTGACCATATGAAGGTGAATTCGCTTTCTCATAAATGCTTAAATATTTGCATCACTTGACCATACCAGTAAGCAGAATACATAAGAGATAATTTCTATACTTTCCTGCTTGATACTTATATTGTTTTTAGCATGATCCTTGATTAATAAAAATGAATTAGATGCTGTGATGATGCATTGAAATGTGTTCTTTGAATTTTTTCAGCATATATACTCAGTTGAAAATAGATAAATCATTTACTGAAAATTTTCTGCTGATGTTAAAGTGCATTGACTAATTTCATTTTACTAATTCCATTGTACTTCATTTTTTGTTTTAATCTTGTTTAAACTTTTGATTTCTTTTAACATTTTCTTTCTTTTATTAGAAATTA
Organism: Amphibolis antarctica; assembly: GCA_024699675.1. NCBI lineage: Eukaryota > Viridiplantae > Streptophyta > Magnoliopsida > Alismatales > Cymodoceaceae > Amphibolis > Amphibolis antarctica. The sequence goes on along the minus strand of JAMKPZ010000554.1, from coordinate 9,537 downwards.
ATTTATTCACGGATATTAACTATCATTTATTTTACTTGAGTTATGTTTTATGAACTGCATGGCATTGGATTGTTGTTATAAAGAGGTTGATTGCATATAACTAACTACCTTTAGTTAGTTTATATTATTTGGCTTTGAAAATTTTGTATGTTCTTATAATATTATATTTTATGAGATTCAAAATATTGTATATCTATATTGAAAATTTTGTATGTTCTTATTCTCATTGGTTTATTTAATTTTTAGTTATAAAAATTAGATTATTGAAATAATTTATCTCATTGGAAATTTCTCATTGGTTTTCATTGTTTATTACCTATATTTCTGTTGTTTCTGTTATTTTTACTAGAATTTACAATCAATTTTATATCCATTCCTATTACAATGTGTTCATGTTGGCACAAAATTAGTTATGTTGACTAGGCAGTATCTAGTACCTATTAATTGATTAATTAGTTATTCATTATCGTCTATTCTATGTAACCTTTTTTAAGTTGATATATGATTGATGCACTTGCATATTCTTTGTTTTGTTTCCCATGCTTTTGCACTTGCATTATATGTTACAGTTGTAGATTGTAATAAGGATTAGAAGTTTGTTTATCCATTTTAATTTGGGCACAGTTTCAATTTCTGCTGCACACATATCCATTTTCCACACATTTGATAAATTCCTGCATGGGTTAAACCATGCATTTCCCTATGATTGAATTTCGGTGATATGCTTATAAATTCATTCTTGTGATTTGCTAAATTCCTGCATTAGTTAAATGAGGCATCTTGCATGTTTAATTGTCTATTTTACTTAATTTTGCACAATTGTTAGTTATTGTAATGATGTTTATATAATTTCTGCATTTTGTTTGTCACATGGAGATGCATCTCCATATGCATTTAAAATTGCTTTCTCATAACTACTTAAATGTGTGCATCACTTAACTATACAAAGGTGAATTGCTTTCTCATAAATGCTTGTGAATGTCTGCATCACTTGACCATACTAGTAAGCAGAATACATAAGAGATAATTTCTATATTTTTCTGCTTGATACCTACATTGTTTTCAGTATGATCCTTGATTAATAAAAATGAATTAGATGCTGTAATGATGCATTGAGAAGTGTTCTTTGAATGTTTTCAACTTATATACTTAGTTGAAAATAGATAAATCAATTACTGAAATTTTTTTATTAATGTTAAAGCACATTGACGATATTATTCCTGCATAAATCCTTAATCATATGAAACAATGTAAGAGTAGGAAGCTTAGTTCTAGGATTTTGTCTATTGAATTGGACAATTTGCATGTGCAAATTTAAAGTATACTAAAAATAACTTCTATGAAGAAATTATAAATTAAACATCATATGATATTCCAATCGTTTAAGTAATGATTTTGATAATTGGAATAATAATCAAGCTGATGTTCATGGATACTGAAAATATTTTCTACATAACTTCTTAAATAAATCAGAGTTGTGGAAATGGTAAAAAGTGCTGAAATTTTCTTTTGGACCAAATATTATATTTAGTCATAAATACAAAGCATGTGAATAATATTTTTGCATTGTTAAGTCCCTGATCATCGTCTTTAAATGATGAATTAGATGCTGAAATTTAATTCTGTGATTAGGATATACTTTAATGGATGATTACTACATTTTATTTGTAAATAATTCAGTTTATGGAGAAAAATATTGTAGTGATTGGAATGTTGTAGATTTTTACTATCTATGGAGAATTATTACTTCTTAAAATAAAACCACTATATTAAGATGTTTGTTTCGTGATTTGTAAGGTGCTTATGTTATAGAATGAATGAAATTTCTATTTTGTAAGTTACTTCACTAAATTTTTGCAACTTTTACATCTAAAGATGAGTAAAGTTAAATGACTAGGAAACACCTTAAATTTAGGTAACTTAGGGTTTGTTTGTGTACGTTGAAAATTTGAAAAATGAAAATTTGGAAAACAAAAAACAAAAAGGAAAATGAAAATTAGGAAACGGAAATTTTTTTAAGGTTATTTGTATACATTGTGGAAATTCTAAAAAATTAATTTAAACAGAATTTATAAATATTCCATATTTTAAGTTTCAAACATAATTCCATTTTAACTTCAATAATAATACACTAATAATGAAAATTAAATTCCATGTATTGTAATTTTATTTTTACAAAATTTAATTTCATAAAATTAATAAGTTAATATTTCTCAAGATTTATGTTAATTATAATTGTATATATTAATTTATATATCATGTGTTAATATTTTTTAAACTTATACTTACATATATTTTTCAATTTTGATTTTTTAATATTATTATTTCTTTGATCCCTCTATCTTCTTCAGTGGTAGAGTAGAAGGGGAGACATCAATGCGGAATCAAGAGTCAAGTAGCAATGCAAGTCAAGGGGCAAGTGGTGAGACTTGTTGGGAATTCGCAAAGTTAGGGATTTTTCCAAGGGGTGAGGTTAGAGATAGACTTCAACGCAACCATGAGTACGATGAAGGTTGGGAGTAGGTCATTAGAAAGGTACTTATGTTATGGAATGAAAGAAGTTCCTATTTGGTAATCAACTTCACTAAATTTCTGTAACTTTAATATCTAGATTGAGAATGAGTCTGTGAGCTTAATCCTATTCTGGTGCTATACATCTTTGGAGGATTTAAATATCGAGAAGACTATCCTTTAACATCCTTACTTTTCAAAGAGTTCTGTTAGCCCTGAGATTTGGAATGACTTAGTTGATCAATACTAGTTTAATGCTCTTGATGTGAGCAGTGCAGGTCAGTTCTTCTAGAATGCATTTCTTGTGTGGATTGAAGTTGCTGTTGCTCCACTTCAGTCAACTAAATCTGTTTGTTGTGTACTGTTGTTGAGATTGTGAAGATGTGAAAAGTTCTTTATTCATCTACATCTTCTGTTGTAGTGGTTCAATAACTTGTTGCAGATATTCCTCATTAACTAGCTGTTGATGTTGATGATCCTGTTGTTGCTTTAACTTTTGTTGTAGTTTTTGTCTTTCAAAGAGGGTGATATAAGGCTGATTGACCGACTGTTGAGTAATAATCTACAATTGCCCAGCATTATATAGTGATGTTACCTGGTTGATATTTTGCTCATTAGATGAAGGCTACTGATACGATGGACAGCTAACTTGGGGAGATTGCTGTGAAGACTGAGGATTATTAACAGCAGCCACAATGTGTGAATCTTGATGCTTATTCATCTGATGTTGTTGATTATGTTGGCCTTTTTGAGATTAGTTCTACATATTTTCAGGTGAGTGTTGGTCTTTTGTCAGTCCAGAGTTAGGAAGTTGAGTATTTGATTGAAGACTTGAAGGTAATGTTGAGTAGTAGCTATAACAGTCTGTTCTCCGTACTTGTTGGACTTAGTGGTGATTCTCCGTTGACTTCTTCTTAGTGGACTTTTGTTGATTAGTAACATTTTGTTTGTGTTTCTTTGGGATTTTTTTCCAACCATCTTCTTCAATGTGTCCCAGAATAGAGCAAAATTTACCGTATTTAGGGATGTTGGGGTATTCTAATGGTTGATTGAAGCATTCACCACCATTATCAATGATGATGTGATCAGGGAAGGGTTTGAACAAGTCTATCTCAATGCATATGGCAGTAACTCCTGGTCTTTTAAATTGTAAAACATCTTGGTGAATGCAAAGAAATTTTCCCAAGCCCGTTGCAATAGACTTCAAAACGCATAAGTTGCTTGTTATCTTCTTCACTGAACTCCTGTTTTTCCTTTTTTGTTTGACAATTCGTAAGTGTTTATACTGTTTATGGTAGAATGGTGCAACTCCACTTCATTAGGCTGTTCAAGTTGGTGTCATGCAAACTGTGAAGTTTCTGATCAAATACAAGGTTAACGTAAATGTTACAGATAATGTAAGCTCACACGTGGTGGAGGTTGAACTCACACGAAGAAGGATGGCGAGGTAAGGGGGATCAGCTCGCATGTGCATTGATTGTTTGGCTGATCTTGAAATTTCCTGTTATTTTGCAAGGAGTGGGTCGGGAAACAGGGGTTGAAAAAACTACATTAAAAAACCTTACCATGGGAGTGGGTCGGGAAACATGGGGTCGAGAGACACTCAATTAATTCTATTTTCATATCTGGTGCATTCCTTGTTTGTTAAATATATAAGCAAACCACCTAGACTTTGACTAACTGATTTTATGGAAGGTGATTGATTTCGTGTTTTTTTTTATTGTTATATCTTATTTTACCATGATGTCATTTACTGTTACCTTTTCTTTTCCTTTTCCTGTTAATTATCTTCAATTTAGTCTCCTTTCTTCTATTTTAATATTATTTAATTCATCGTGATACTAATTAGTTTTGTAAAATATATATGTATTGGTGTTTTCATCTTTTCATACGTCAATGAGAAATGTAATTGCAATTGTAGTGACCTTTGGTGGAGTTTTAATTGCTTAAATAAACTTATTAACAATATGTGTGTTATTTTTGTCTCTAGTTTAAATTGTTATGTAAGTTTATTTTCTTTATTTTCTTCATATATAATTTTCATGTGCACATTTTTTAGAAGTTGAATTTTTCGATTTGTTTAGTTTGATAGAAACATTATAAAAATTAAATTGTTGAACAGTAAGCTAGATCTTTTGTTTAGTATGATTGTATTATATTTCTAATTTTATTTTACAATACTTAGCTAACTACTTTTTGTGTACTTAGAATCTGAGTGTGACATTGTTTTTGGTCTTTATCGAATTGAACCAAATGGTTTCATTGTAGGTGATTAATTTCCTGTATTCTTTTTTTATTGTTACATTGTTTTTTACTATATGTAATTTGATTTTGCCTTTTCTTTCCATTTGTAGTTGGATATCTCAAGGTTAGTAACCTTTTTTTGCAAGCTTCCATTGATTATCTAAAATGTATATGTATTGGTGTTTGCACATTTTCATATTTAGATGAGAAACACATGTACTGTTATAGTGACCTTTGATGTAGTTTTACTTCCTTGAATAAGTGTTATTAACAACAAGTGCTTTATTTTGGTCTGTAGTTTAAATCTTGACGTAAGTTGTCATCTTTGTATGCCTTTTCTATTCTTTTTTCTTACTGTATGTGTTACATTACATAATTTCCATGTACTGATTAAGATGGATAGTGTCGAACTTTTCAATTTGTTTAGTTTAATGGTAGCATTATAAAAATTGAATTGTTAGACATTAAACTAGTTCTTTCGCTCAATAAAATGTTGGGTGAATTTTAATTTTCTTTAGTTATTCATTTTTTAAGGGTTAGTATATAATTTATGACTCATTGAAGATGATCTTATTTCATGTTTGTTGGGCTTTTGGATTTAATATAAAATGATAAAATGGAGCAACAAATTTTGGTGCATTGAATATGTAAACTTCAACCAATAGATATCTTGCTTTTGTTGAATATCCATAGGTTTATTTACTTTCTTTTTGGGAAACCTCTATGTTAAAATTCTTTGATTTTAAAATTCATTAGTATATAATATCCATGCATAAGCAAATTTTGAGTTAATAATGCCTTTTGCTTGTTCACATAATTTGTTGTGATTTAGGGTTTACTGAAATCAATCTCTTTTTGTTTGATGAATGCATAATAAGAATTAGATGGTGTTTCATTGTAGGCGATTGATTTCATGTATTCTTTTTTTATTGTTACATTTTATTTTAATATGATGTCATTTGATGTTGTCTTTTCTTTTCTTTTTCTAGTTGGATATCTCCAGATTAGTCTCCTTTCTCTTTGGTGAACTTGTATTTTAATATTATTTGATTTGCCTTGGTATTCAATAGTCATGTAAAATACATTTGTATTGGTATTTGCATTTTTTTCATATTTAAATGAGAAATGTAATTGCAATTGTAGTGGTGCAATTTTAGTTGCTTGAATAAAGTTATTAAGGACAGATGTGTTATTTTGATCTTTAATTTAAATTTTGATTTAAGTTTATTCTTTTCATGTCTTTTGGATTTATGAGAAGTCCACTACAATAATTTGTAATTTAGGTAAGTTTTTGATTACGTGATTATATTAGTTTTCTTTTCATCTTTTACATTTTTGTTTGAATGCTATTGCTAATCTAGTTTTTATATGTCTAGAGATTTTTAAAACTTTTCCTTTCTCACTAAAGAAAAGGATGATTTCCAGAAGTTTGGTAATCTCTTATTTACATGATTTTCTTGTAGTATGATTGTATTACATTTCTAGTTTTATTTTGTAATAGTTAGTTAACTGTTGTTGATGTACTTATAATTTGAATGTAACAAAGTTTTAGGAATTTTTAAACCTAAACCAACTGGTTTCATGACAAATGATTGTTTTCGTGTATTCTTTTTTATTATTACTTCATATTTTACTATGATGTCATTTGATATTATCTTTTCTTTTCCTTTTTCAGTTGGATATCTCGAGGTTAGTCTCATTTCTCTTTAAAAAACTTTTTTTTTAATATTATTTGATTCTTCTCAAAATTCATTTGTTGTTTAAAATACATATGTATTGGTGTTTTCATCTTTTCGTATTTAAATCGGAAATATAACTGCAATTGTAGTGACTTTTGATGGAATTTTAGTTGCTTAAATAAAGTTATTAACAAGAAGTGTGTTATTCTAATCTCTAATTTAAATTATAATGTAAGTTCATCTTCTTCATATATCTTTTGAATTCTTTTCTCCTACTGTATGCATGTTACAATACATAAATTTCATGTACATATTTCTTAGAAGGTAGATAAGGTTAAATTTTCAATTTGTTTAGTTTGATGAAGAAATTATAAGAATTAAATTGTTGAACAGTAAGTTAGATCTTTTGCTCATTTAAATGTATGATGGATTTTTGATTTATTTGGTTATTCGTTTCTTAAAGGTTAGTATATAATTTAAGGTTCACTAGAGATGATTTGATTTCATTTTTGTTGAGCTTTTGTATTCAATAGAAAATGATAAAATGAAACAACAAATTTTGGTACATTGAATATGTAAACGTCAACCGACAGATGTCATGACTAGTGATTGATTTCTTTTGCTTTAGTCTGTTGTTAATTTGTATTGTAGTGTTAAGTTTTGATGTTGTCTTTTTTATTTATTTTTAAGTTGAATATCTATAGGTTTGTCTACTTTGTCCTTGACAAACTTTTATTTTAAAATTCTTTGTATAAGTTTATCTCTCTTAGAACTTTCTTTTTCTCTCCTACTATATAGACAATTTTCTTTCTAAAAAAACTCTAGATTTAGATTATCTTAATTATTATCGTCTTATTAAAAAAGTTAGTTGTTGACAGATGATGAGATACAAGTGGGTGTAGGGAAGGAAGATTGCACTATTGAATCCATCGATTTCAAAAAATTATAATAAAGGAGTAGGTTTGGACTTGTTAGGGTTTCATTTCCATGTCTTGCACCCACAATCCTATATGTTTATTTGGGAAGGTAAGCAAGAGTCTTTTTTTGATCTAGAATTTCCTAGAGTCTATGTAGATCATTCCTCTAAGAATTGATTTGTTCATAACAATTGGGACACTAGCATTATTTTAATTACATCCACCATTTAGCAACTTATATTATAATTATATCTGCTAAAACTTTTAGTTATAGCTGTGTTTTATTTCATTCTACATCTGAATATTGATGTTTACTCTTTTTTTTTTTATGTTTAATGCTTGTTATAGTATTGGATAAAACATTTGCGTACATTTTTAAGGAAATTTTCCAACACCTCAAGGAATGTACTATCAGTTAGGAAATGTTATTCAACCCTTGTACTATCAACTTGTATTTTAGTGTGACTTTCTTGTCAAGGAAATCTACATTCTTCCTCTTTACCATTCCCATTACTACGTATTTGTAATTGGTCAAATTGTTTTGAGATATTTTCCTTTTCTATTCTATTTTTGTAATCTTCATTGTGTCAATGCAGCTGTCATTCATCCACATTCTTGCTACATTGCTCCATTGATGTTTACATACCATGAACCCTTTGAATTGATTGGCTTATTGGTTAATCACTTGTCATGAAAGTTGACAATTGTTTATGGTTTCTTTTGCTTTAAAGGGGGGTTTGTGTCTAATTGGAAATCTTGGAAAAGATTTTTGGATTTTTAGACATTTGTGCATCTGGAAAATTTGAAAAAATTTAAAATTTTTTCGTCATTATAAGTTTTTTTTTTCACCATTTTTCACTTGTTGGGTTGGAAAATTTTTTACTGTTGACAGAAATTTTATCATGACGTACTTTCCTTGTGCATTTTGTGTATCGTCCCCTCATCATTGTTGAATTCATGATTACATGGAAATTATGGAATTATGTTTGAAATATTTAAATATAGAATATTTACAAATTTTGTTTAAATTAATTTTTCGGAATTTCCGTAACTTACACAAAAAACCCTAAAAGTTTTTATGTTTCCTTTTTTTTTCCTTTTTCATTTCCTAAATTTTCATTTCTTAGATTTCTGATATACACAAATAGACCCTAAAGGATCAATTACATTGTGTGCAACAATGGTAAGAAAATGTAACAGCCATGGAAGCAACAATGGTAGAAAAGTGTTTCTACTAGAATATAGTAAAGAATTTTAGAAATTGTTTCTGCCCTAACTTAGAGTAGATGTGCAATGGTAGAAAGAAGAATGGAGTGAAGAGTAAATGGTGACATCAACTTGGGGTGGGGGGTGATGAGGGTGGTATCATGGTTGGAATGTTGCCTTTGGTGGGAGGATGCAACTTGGGATGGGGGAATAGATGATGGTGGTGGTACTATGGTAGAAATGTTGCCTCTAGCGGGAGGATGCTTTATCAGACTTATCAGAGAGGTGGAGGCAAAATGTTGTTTGTGAGAATTGAAAATGTTGGGAAAAGATCAACGTAATCAAGTGAGAAAGAGGGAGTTGACTATTAGTGCATTGTGTTTTGTGTTGAGTTAAAACCATAGACATTTTGCAAATTTCACCATTAGTATTTTTAGCAAAAACAACAAAATGAATTCTGAAACTTATCCTAGTTGAATCTAGTACCAAAATGGCTCAGATTCACCATATGACATGTTTGACATGTATTTTTAGCCAAATCTGTGTTTATATGAGTGTGTTGTAGTGTAAAGAGGGTTTTAGAGAATTCATGTTTTGATAGATTGCTTTGATACTCTGATATTGTGATATTGGTATTGTATCGATACCATACTTATACAATGGTAACATATGCCCCCGTATTAATTCTGATGTGGGCCATCATTTGCATATTTTTGTAACCAAAATCAATATTTTATCAATCATGATTTTGTAATTAAATACAAAATTAATGGTTGTATCTACATTGGCATCATTGTTTATAATTATTAAATTAATAGTTCATTCTATGGATATTGCTTCCCTCTTTCATTAATGCTAGCAAAGAATATCAAATGTGATACCTTTTCATTCCCCTGGTACAAGTGCACGAAACACAACATAACTAGACCAATCATGGTTCAGTCGTCATTGTGAGGAATAAGGTCTTAGGATCAAACTTA
>JAMKPZ010000552.1:0-45200 GCA_024699675.1 Amphibolis antarctica | reverse complement strand
TATGTTTAATTATGCTTAAGTAGTTTAAGTATGTTAAAAATGTTCAAAATTTTAAAAATTTTAAAAATTGTTTTTTCCAATATTTGTGATTTTTCTTTGATTTTCACGTCTTTATTATCTTTTATGTTTTTCTCGAGAACAAAACTTGAGGAATGTAAGTTTCAAGTGTTGCTATTAGAATTAATGGGAAGACCCTATTATATTGTGAGGAGAATTTCCAAAGCCAATTTCAAGTAATCTATTGCCCTTAGATGAGATGGATTTCAAATTAACTTGTGCAATGGGTTGAGTCTTCCTATTTCATTTGAATTAATGCCTTGCTAACCTAGTTTTCTAAAGTAAATTATGTTCCTTTCTCATTACTCTGTTTGAGTGGAGAGATAAATCTATGCCGAGTGCCACCATAAAAATGATCATGACATGGAAAAATTTTCCATTTTGGTGAGCATTATCTTAAAGTATCTCCCAAAATTTTTGAGTTAGAGGTTATGTGAAGGAAGGTAGTAAGGGTATGAGCTTTAATGCACCATGGAGTTCATGTGGGAATTAGGCTATGGAGATATAAGGTGGTGAAATTAATCGATTACGGGTCATTTATTAGTTCAAAGTGTGCAATGTTAGTTATGTCATTTACTCTGTGTTATTTGAAAAAAAAAATGAAAAATGAAAGGAACAGGAAGTACTGAAAAAAAGAAGAGAAATGAGAAAACAAAAAAAAACTATATATATACTGAAATAGAAAAAGAATCAGAAAATTTAAGGAATCAATGTCAATTTGGGTAGAAAAGGGGAATATTTGAAGTCATTTGGGATGTGAGAATGAATTGGAATGATACTTTATCAACAAGTTAACATTCTGAGTGATGATGTATTATTGCCTTATCTCTTGTCTATCGGCCAAAGCATTTTCCAATATCTTAGAAAGGAAGGGAGTATCTTAAATTACCCTCTTTTGTTGGTGAGATGTGTGCCTGCTTTAATGATTTAATTCCTAATTGAGAGTGGTGAAAGTGTGAATTCCTCTTGCTTGCACAAGATAGATGGTTCTCATGAATATGTGACTTCTTGTTCACATTTTAAATGAGTCTATTCAATTTAAGGGCAAGGAGAGGGAGTGTTGTAAGACTGAGCCACAAGTGATTCAAACGATCATTGGGTTGGTTCTGTTTCTCTTCTTTCTTTCTCTCTCTTTCTCTTTTTATTTATTTCTTTGGACTTTGTGGTTGTATCCATTGAAAACCCTCCAGAGACACAACTCCGCCACTAGGGTAACCTAGGGGTTTAAAGGCTTGCTGCACCTGCTAAGTGTAGTCGTGTTCCCTACGAAAGTAGCCTAGTATAGTTTTAGTTAATTTTATTTAGTAGGCTTACTTCTCACACGTCCAAATGTGCACCACATCCTTATTAACTGCTAGCTCGTGAACCGCAACTCCTTGAACCTATAAAATAGTCTCATAGCCATGAAACTAACTGCCCCCCCTCTTCTTCCACCATCTGCCATTCATAGAGCATTCTCCATCTTCTCATCTTCCACCTTCCACCCACTCGTCTCTTCTAAGAGGAGATTAACGACCTCCTCTTCTCCAACCATTCGCATAGTGTATTTGCTGTTTATTCTTGCTCTTAACACAACATTTGTAATTCAATTCTTATATAAATTGTGTGTGAAATAATTTTCATTCACTGCAAGTGCATCAGTTCAGATGTAACTAGTGTGGAAGTACGAGTTTGTCCACAGGGATTAGTTTTTGCTTGGTGTTTATCTAAATTGATGATTTCAATTAAGTGAAATAATTGATTAATTATCTTATAAGCAATGTCATGGTTGCCTTGTTCCAATTAACTGCTAGGTTGGCTTTTAAATACCGATTGTGTTACACTTTCTAGAGGATTTTACTTCCAAATATTTAATTCTTATAAAGCTTTAACCTTATGCACTTCAGTTTGCATAAAATTTAAGAATCTGCACAGAAGAAGCACTTAACCCTCGAGATAGCTCGTGAGTAAACATCTTTACCCTCGAACTTACTCGAGAGTTATATTGAAATTGTGAGTTTCAAATGTAAAACAATATGATTCAAATTGGCTGAAACTTCTAAGAGTTGAATGATTATATTTTTGGTCTTTTTATATATTTCAACACACAATACACAATACAATGCAAGAAACATAATACAATACAAATAACTTGTAGAATTAAACATGCAACATTCAACATTACAGCAAATATAAAAATAGTCTAATTACTGTAAGTAAGTTGATAAAGTGTGTGATTGTAGATTTGAGTGTAGTTGTAAAAATTTAAAGTAAAATAAAGAAAATAAAAATGGAAAGAACACCTAATGCTTTACTGTAATTTCTCCCTTCGAAACTTGCTTAGGTTGGGAACTTCTCTTTATCTTTACTTCTGGTCCACTAGGTCGTCAATCTGGCAAGCCTTCCTTTTGACCTTGCAATGAGATTGTGGGGCGTCAATCCATAATTACACCAAGGAACAGAGGAGGAAGTAGCTAGCGCTAAGAGTCTCTCCTTCAAGGATATGCTTAGGTCAAGAAAAGAATAGCAAACACACTATGCGAGTGATTGGAGAAGAGGAGGTCGTCAATCTCCTCTTAGAAGAGATGAATGGGTGGATGATGGAAGATGGAGAAGATAGAGAATGCTCTGTAATTGGTATACGAAGGAAGAAGAAGGGGCGGGCTTAGTTTCAAGGCTACGGTACCATTTTATAGATGGGAGGATTGGCAGTTCACGAGCTGACAGTTAGCAGGAGTCGTGGTGCACGTTCGGACGTGTGAGATCATCCCATGCAATCCACTTCTTTAACCAGTCCATCCACGTTCTTCACAGTTGAGCTTCAGCTAAATCAATATTTAATTTTGCTTTTCCACATATTTCCTACAATTACTTATCGAATTTCCCTGCAAATACTTGAGAAATACCTTCCATGAAATTCATTATATTACAGGAGAAATAATTCATAACATTCAGATCTTAACTATAATTGTAATTGCTTTAATATCAATGAAATTCATTGCACAAAATAAATAGGGTATAGGTCCGAGGGTAAACTAGTTTACCCTCGTGTAAGTTCATGGGTAAACCCTTAACGCTCGCAGAATGGTCCATAGGTAAACAACTTCACCCATGGATAAGTCTATGAGTAAAAAGCTTGACCCTCGGACTTACATTTAAGCATAAATCATGAGTTTTCTTTGTAAATTAATCATTCTATCAGCAACGTAAAGAGTTAAATATCAATCATTCATTCCATTCTCAATAGGTAATAAACAATATTAACAACTCAAAACTTAATTCATGCATCATTAAAGTGAATAATTGTGCATACTACTCAAAAGTATAGTTAACCTTGTAATCATCATAATTCAATGTAGAATGCAAATAAAACTCAGTAATATACATGAATTAATATCAATAAAATGTACACTTTTGAGTATGAACAAATCCCCCATACTTAAGTTTTGCTAGTCCCTTAGCAAAGTACTAAAATGAAACTATAAAAACTATGAAGATAATAAAGACTACTAAATAAAACTAACTAAAACTATACTAGGCCACTTTCGTAGGGAACACGATTACACTTAGTAGGTGCAGTAAGGTTTTAAACCCCTAGGTTACCCTAGTGGCGAAGTTGTGTCTCCGGAGGGTTTTTAGTGGATACACCCACAAAGTCCAAAGAAATAAAATAGTAAAAGATAAGAGAAAGAAAGAGAAGAAGAGAAGAGAGAAACAGAACCAACCCAAGGATCATTCGAATCACATGTTGCTAGAACAACTTTAGGGGAATGAGGTGGCTCAGTTTTACAACACTCCCTCTCCTTACCCTTAAATTGAATAAACTCATTTAAAATGTGAACAAGAAGTCACCTCTTCATGAGAACCATCTGTCTTGTGCAAGCAAGAGGACTTCACACCCTTACTATTCTCAATCAGAAATTAAATCATTACAACAAGCATATACATCTCACCAACAAAAGAGGATAATTTGAGATACTCTCATCCTCTCTAAGATATTGGAGAATGCTCTGGCTGGTAGACAAGGGATAAGACAATAATATACCATCACTCAGAATGTTAACTTGTTGATATAGTATCATTCCATTTCATTCTCACATCCCAATTGACTTCAAATATTTCCCTTTTCTACTCATACTGACATTGATTCCTTAAGTCCTTTGATTCTTTCTCTATAAATATTCTTCATTTCCATTCAATACTTTTCAGTACTACTTCTTTCTTCTTTTTTATTTATAACAATACAACTTGAAAAATAAAGCATTGCACTTTTAGAACTAATAACTGACCCATATGCATTAAGTTCATCACTTTATATCTCCATAACCTAATTCCCAAATGAACTCCATAGTACATTAAAGCTCAAACCCTTGCTACCTTCCTTCACATCACCTCTAACTCAAAAAAGGTCGGAGATATCTCAATATAATGCTCACTATAATAGAAAATTTTCATATCATGATCATCTTTTTGGTGGCACTCAACATAGGTGATCTCTCCACTCAAACAGGGTAATGAGAAAGAAATTGAATGCTCTTTATAAAGTTAGGTGAACAAGGCATTAATTCAAATGAAACAGGAAGACTCAACCCATTGCACAAGTTAATCTGAAATCTATTTCATCTAAGGGTAATAGGTATTTGGAATTGGCTCTAAAGATTCTCTCTCAGTATAATAGGGTCTTCCCATTAATTCTAATAGTAACACTTAAAACTCATATTCCTCAAGGTTTGTCCTCGAGAAAAACAAAAAAATATAAAAGATGCGAAAAATTTAAAATTTTAAGCTACTTAAACATAATGAACATAATGAAACATAATGAAACATAAAATTGCAAAGAACTTAAACATAAACCTCCCCCCCAATAAATAAAGCAAACTTCTCCTTTATATCAAACATGTAACTGTGATGCATGCTAAATAATGCATTGAACTCAGTATGATAAAGCATTGGAAACTCATGAATAATGTTGTTGAAATTAAATATCGGTGCTATACATCAATAAGATATGTTGAAAAGGAGGTGATAATTTCTTAAAACAAAGAAATAAAAATAGTGCTCCTATATTGCTATACTTGTGGACTTGTAATGGCTCACAAGAAAACCAGGTGGTTTATAAACAGACACCACCAAACTACAGCTTCATTAGCTTACATTGAGTGGTGTTGCACATCCCCTCCATGAGCTGTGTGCCCATCAGGTATAAGGGGATTCTGTAAAGATTGGCTTGGAAGAACCTTTGTTTCTTAGGTTTAGAGAATTAGATATTTGGTTCAATTGTGTTTCAATTCTTTTAATAGCTTGATCATGTGCAATAATTTGGGGATTCAATTTTAATGTTGAATCTACTTTTTGCAGTAAACTTGACATTTGTTTTTCAAAAGTTTGATCATGAATAGGTTGATTATGATTTACATTTAAAGAGCTATTGTTCATTGCATTTTGTTCAATAAAAGGTTGTCCTACAGGTTAAGGAGGTTGGCCCAGATTTTTCCATGAAAAATTAGGATGGTTCCTCCACCTAGGATTATAAGTAAGATTGAAATTTGAGTTGTTACATTGGTTATAGAATAAAGCATTAACATCTTCAGAGTTATTTAAAATAGAACAGTCTTCTACAACATGACCTATGGCAAAGCAACTTGTACATTTAGGCATGGTAGGCTCAATCTTTTGTTGAAGCTGTAACTCATCAATTTTATGTATCAAGCTAGACATCTTAGCCTCTAAAGCAATATGTGGTTCAACAACATGAACTCCTCTAGGGGTAGGAATTTGTTCTTGACTTACTTCAGCAACACTCTCCCATTGGGCAGTTCTTTTGGCTAGATCTTCTAAAAATTTCCAAGCATTATCTATTCCTTGATTCAGAAATCCATTTTGACTTAAAGATTCCAAGAGTATTTTAGTGTGATAATCAATTCCTTCATAAATAGTTCAGATCTAGGTCACTCTCTCTACTCCATGATGTGGACATTGAGCTAGGAGATCTCGAAATCTTGCAAAATATTTCCAGAAAGGTTCTCCTGGTTTCTGTCTACAATTTAAAATTTCATTTTTCCTTTTAATTGTAACATGCATTGGATAGTATTTTCCTAGAAATTTAGAATAGAATTGATTCCATGTGATAATTGAATTTGGTTGTAAACTGTATAACCATCTTTTTGCACTATCTTTTAAAGTAAAAGACATATATCTCAGTTTAATTGCATCAACAAACATATTTGGTACTTTCATCATATTACAAAACTTCATTAAATTCTTTTAGGAACCAATAAGCATCTTCCTTTTCGAATCCATGAAATTTTGGTAATTAGTTGATGTAATTAGAATTTAATTCAAATATGTCATTAAGGCATTCAGGTAGTATTATACAAGAAGGTTCATCTATTAAATTAGGGTAAAACATACTACCTATTGTTGGTTCAATAGGTTCTTCTAGGAGGTGTTTTGACTAACCTATGAGATGAATCCCTAGACCAACCTGACATACAACATTTAAATGTAAAAGAAGGTTTATTTGTGTACCGTTATTAGATAAGCTTTAGTTGCCATCTCATGTTGTCATACAACAGGTACATCTGTTTACAATAATACCACAACTGTAGTAAATGATATAACATTTCAGATTTCTTTAAAAATATGCAACGAAACAACCACATTCATATAGATCTTTAGCACGATATAATAGAGATATTCTAAAGGAAATACAAATATCGCATATATGTTCAACAGGGGAGATTTTGAAATAGCCCATGGCTAGGTTCGTGGGTAAACTCATTTACCCTCGAACTAACATGTGGGTAAATAGGGTATATTACACACAGTGTTGCAGAGTATTCGCATAGGGAATTAATTCGTGAAACCACATTGCAGAAGCAAGCAAAGATACTTGTTGAATAAGTTCAGTACTGCAGCCCCCTTCAAACAGGTGGATCTTGTAATAATAAAGATCATCCCAAGCATAATAGACAAGAGTGTCTCCATTGATGAAACAAAAACCCTTGACTTTTCCTACGAAAGGAATGTCAAGAGTTCCTAGATTTTCCAGTTGCAATTCAATGTAGACTCAACTCCACTCCTAGTTTTCAATATCCTGTACTTTCCAAATTTCAAATTTCATATCATCATCCCACCATCTAATTAAACTTAGGGATTGAGGCCCTCCATTGATTTCTCTCAGTATAGTCAACTTGACTAAATCATAGAATGAACTTGAAAGTGCTCCCATAGGGTATGGAATGGGTAAGAGCCTCACTGATTCATCTTCAACATTGATGGCAATGTCATTGATCTCATTAATAAATGTAGGAGTACAGGTTGTTATCAAATAAATAACTCCATGAACAATCACATGGTTCTTGTTGTTTGTTGGTTGTCCCCGAAAATAAACTTTTCTGACAGGTTGCCATTGGTGTGTATCAAAATGATAAACCAACAAGTATTGCCAATCAGTCCACAGTCAGGGTTTTTCCCAATAAAATAATTTGTGCATTATCCTTTTATCAGTACCCTTAAATGTCAAGACTGCTCTTGAGTCATGCAACAATCATTTATCTTTGTTAGGGTTTGGAAGTATTAATTCTACATTTGTAATAGGGTTCTTAATCCCAATACCAGATATGTTAGAAAATGGCTCTCCATAGTATCTGTAAATAATTAGTCCACCATTACTACCTAACATATTTTCAATTCTCTCCAGTGATGTAGGTTGAATTCCTGATACAGAATCAATTCCATGGTACGCATATCTTCTTGAACTTGCGTTATACCAAATTACTCCACTGATTGTATTCCTCATTTTATAGGCTTGATAGGAACAAAAGTAGTGATCTAAAATGAGTGCTCTGATACTTTTGCTAACACAACTTAGTTTACATATTTCTCTCGCTGGCAAATAGCTTAATATCTTGTGTAGGATGTCTACAGGAATCTCCATCGCTCACTAAAATTCATTAAATTCAAATAGTACATTAAGTTAGCACTTTAACTCAACTCGAGACATCTAGTAATCATGAAATGAATGCATAATGTAAGAGTATTAATATGATTAGAAATGACTGCATAATAAAATTTCTGAAGATTCCGTTTATTGTAGCTTACCCACGGACTAAGTTTGAGGGTAAAGATGTTAACCCTTGGACTACCACGTGGGTAAACCTAAAAACTATTAAATACTAACGGATCTTACCATCTGACCGTCTGATTACCCGATTATCCTTATAAAAACCACTAAGGCCCTATCGTGCATTAACCCTTTTTCTCACGACCTACGTTCATAGTATTCTGCTTCTCCCACGATACAACATGGCATCCACCTCCATCGCACCTCCCTTTGCTCCAGCTTCAAAGTACGAGTGGATTAAGATGCTGAACTTCAAGAAGTTCAGAAATGCAGAGATGTGGCATAATGAAGGGCAGTGTAGGATTAAAGCTGCAATCAAGGAGCAAGAGTTGAAAATGGTAAGGGAAGATATTGCTAAGTGTTTAAAATAGAGCAGGGAGGCTGGCATCATAGTGCCGACCTTCCTAAAGGAGAAAATAGCCTCTCATGTAGAGAGAGAGGTAGGGCAGGAGTAGTTAGCTCACCTTAAAAATCGATTAGTGCATGATTTGATGAAGAGAAAATGTGTTTTTTGGTTTCATAGGAAGATACACTATTTAGCCACAAATGAGTCCATAAAAATTAGAGCAAGAACATACTTTGTACCCCATGGTAGACAATAAGGCCCCAAAGATCCTTGTCCATTGAGGATTGGATGAGGCTAATTAAATTTGACTAGTTTGAACTCATTTCATCTCGGTGGCATAAGGGTAGTCTACAGAGAGACTACACCAAGGAAAACATTTTGAATGATTTGAAATATCAGTTAAAACATTTCAAAAACTAGGTTGAAAGAGAGTTTGTCACCCTCCCCACTGCAGTATCACAAACAATTAAGGATTACACTCAACAAGCCTGGAGGGATGAGTGCACCATTAGGCCTAAAAATGTTTTGGATTAACACATTGTCAGAACTACGGCTGAATTGTGGTTCACTAAGGTAGTGCATTCCATCATCAAGAATTTAAATAGAGATGTAGTGGTTACTGATGATGTATATGCCTATCTTCTAGAAGGCAGAGAAGAGAGAGAGCAGTATGAATTTTACATGCAGACTTACCTCTCTCTCGGAGAAGACAGAGAGGTGGTAGAGATTGCCTCTCAATGTGCTCTCTATGAATGGAGGTAGCAAACATCAGAACAAGCTGCCCTAGTTGCAGAGATGGTAGAAGTTGATCCCCTCCAAAAGGCAGTAGAAGTTAAAGTCAAGGAAGAGCCCTAGGAAGTTGATTTTAAAGCTTACAGTGAAATGATGGCAGGTCCTTCCAAGCCACATGAGGTTGAGAGGGTAGTTGAAATGCCTCAACCTCACGTGAGCAGTGAAGAATGGATTGAAATAGATTCTGAGGATGATGAAGAAGAAGAAGAAGAAGAGGAGGAGGAGGCACTTCCACTACAACAAGTGCCAACACCACCACAACAACAACAACAACAACAACAACAACAAAAACAACAACAAAGAGGAGAAGAAGTCCTCAGTATTGGACAAGAGGGAGAGTAGTTTGAAAGTGATGATGATGGACTTACCCTAGGGGAAGTCATCCATCAACACAAAAGGACTAGCCCTCCTTCCAGAAAGTCATCAATTCATGAGGAGACTCCTCAAATTGATGAAGTGGTGCATCAATTAGAGATGCAGGTATACTTAAAGTTTTAAGTTTAATATTTGTTTATTTTTTTGTTTTCTTTTAATTCTTCCTGTTTAGTGATTTAAATTGTAATTTTGTTAAATCTAGGAGGAAGGATCTACTATTGGAGCAGTAGTTCAATTTTTAGAGCCCCAAGACAGTGAAGGGGTTAATCTGACGATCCTTGAAGCCATTTAGTTTGCTTCAGAGGAGGGTCAGGTAATAATTTAAGCTATACTTCAAGTTTGTTTTAGGTTTCCATTTTTTTTTTTTACCTTTTTTTTGTATATGCATGTGTTTATATATTTCCCCTTTTATATATATATATATATAGTGTGAACCAACTTCCCCAGAAAGTGAAGAAGAAGAAGAAGAAATAGAAGGACAAGAGGAAAGGGAGACAGTTACTATTGATCCTCCAACCTCAAGTCCAATGCAGGGAGATCTGGACTTAGGGTAGACAGAGATTTCTGTCGAGCAACAATCGGGATATTTGGAGAAGAAGACAGAGCATTGGTAATTTATTCTCCACTAGCCAATCCACAGTTAGCTACTCTAGAGGCAGCAGCTCCATCCTCCCCCTCTCATGTAGAACAGGCTCAGCAATTGGGCACTAATCTAGTGATTTTCAAAGATGCTGAAGCCAGGACTAAATTTCAGATGATCAGGGATTTTGACATTCTTTTCAGTAGGCCAGTGGACTTTGATTTCATGGATGAAATCAAGGATTTACTAGAATTTCAAGGGTTGCTCAGAGTTATCCCTAGGTCAGGTAAGAATTTTAAATCTAAAAATTTAGTACTCACATTTTATAGTAACCTGCATGAGGAGAATGGGGTGCTTGTGTCTAATGTAATTGATGTGAATATTTATTTGACACCTGAGTATATATATGAGAGCCTAGGATTAAAAGGTGAGGGTGTAGAGATTTTAGAATCTTCTACAATGGCTGATTGGTCAGAGCAGGATATGAAGAACTGTATGGCCATAAACCCTTGCATTAATTTGTTCAATAAGCTCAAGTAGATGAATGGGAATTCTCATATGATTGCATTGATTTTAATCAGAACTATATACCAAAGATTTGGACATGATGTAGAATTTTCCGTCTTTGTGAAGATTGCAACATATGCAGTACTCAATAAGGTTTAGGTGAACTGGTATAGGGTTTTCATTCCCAAGATCACCAACATCAAAAGGAAGTTATTCTATGGTGATCTCATCTACCAGTTAGTGTCAAGTTCCTCTGATTTGTCAAACTGGGCTATAAAGAAATTAAAGTCTAGGGTATTGACTGCCAAAGACTTGAAATAATTTTCAACAGAGGATCAACCGACACCATAGCTCAACAGTGAAGCTTCCACATCCCAACAGAGAGGATCAACCTCTATATCAGAAAAAGTGGACACTGTGATAGATCAACTAGTTGCTTTGAAAGTAGAAGTTGTAGAGCTGAAGTCCATATTTCCAAGAACTGATTGATGTATTTTCTTCTTTTTATGTAAAATTTTTTCTTTAATTGAGACATTTGGAGAGAAATCTCTCCTTTGATGTAATATTAAACTTCCTCTTAATGATATGGAATTTTCCATTAGCTGTGTTGTATGTGCAGTTTCAACTTATGTATGTTTTCCTTAAGTATGTGTATGTGTGTAATTACATACTTCAAAATGTTTTAATCCCTTTCGAAAAATTTGTAGTTCATAATCTGATTGATTAAAACTTGATGAATTAAACCATTTCAAAGAATTTAAGCTCTTCCTTTCTCTTTTAAACATTCCAAGCATATTCATATATATGATTGTAGTTTAGAGTTTTTGATATCCATCATTAAGTTCACTTAATTATAATTATCTTTAAATTAATTTGGGTTATGGAACAACCCTTCTCAATTCATTCCAAGGACTAACCTTGTTTAATTCGGTAAACTTTTCGTTCAGCAATTTTCATTTTTAGTAAATAGAGTCGTATTTGGTTCAAAGGGGAATAACCCTTGCATAAGTCCGTGGGTAAACTAGATAACCCTCGGACTTACCTATGGCTTATCCCCACAGTGCATTACTATACTTCTTTTTTTTTTTTTCTGTCTGAGGATAAATAGGATAACCCTCGAATTAACTTTGTGAGTAACTAGGATAACCCTCGAAGCAACTATTACTATTACGACCCAGTCCGAGGGTCAACTAATTAACCCTCGAACGACTCAAAGTAAAATGCAATAGCAGTTCGAATTAAACTCTTTTTACAAACTCTATATTCTTATAACTATATTCTTCTTTCCCTTTTTGGTTATTATTATTATTATTATTATTATTATTATATATTACTCTCCTTCTAATGCTACAAACTCTACCTCTTTTCTCTTTGAAATTTTTAGAAAATGTTTTAATCTTTGACCATTAACCTTAAAAATTTCATGACTTTGTGGATCTTCCAAATCAACTGCTCCATAAGGATAAACATATTTAATAACAAAAGGACTAATCCATCTAGATTTCAATTTTTCTGGGAAAGAGTGTAGTCGTGAATTATATAATAGAACTTCTTGCCCTTTTTCAAATATTTTGTGTAGAATCTTTTTATTGTGCCAAGCTTTCATTCTTTCTTTAGCTAATTTTGAACTCTCATAGGCCATATTTCTTAATTCCTCTAATTCTACTAATTGGACTTGTTTATTACTACCTGTTGTTTTTATACTTAAATTTAGTTTCTTAAGTGCCCATAATGCTTTATGTTCTAATTCCACAGGTAAATAACAAGCCTTTCCATATATTAATTTATATGGAGTTGTCCCTAATATTGTTTTATAAGCTGTTCTATATGCCCAAAGAGAATCATCTAGCTTATTAGACGAGTCTCTCCTAGTAGTGTTTACAACTTTTTTTAAGATTCCTTTAATTTGCTTGTTGGCACTTTCAACTTGTCCACTGGTTTGAGGGTGGTAAGGGGTAGCTAATCTATGTAACACTCCATATCCTTTCAATAACCTTTCAAAGTTTTTGTTACAGAAATGAGTTCCCCTATCACTGATAATTGCTCTTGGAACACCAAATCGAGACATTTTGTTGGATTTTAAAAATCTCATCACTATTATAGAGTCATTAGTTTTAGTAGGAATTGCCTCTATCCACTTGGTTACATATTCTACTACTAGGAGGATATAAACAAAACCATTTGAATTCGGAAAATGTCCCATGAAATCTATACCTAGACATCAAAAACCTCTACTTCTTGGATAGGATTTAATGGCATCATATTTCATTTTGTAATTCTTCCTACTTTTTGGCATTGAACACATTTTTTACAATATTTGTATGCATCTTTAAATAATGTTGGCCAATATAGGCCACTATGAAGCACTTTTAAAGCAATCTTTTTAGCTCCAAAATGTCTTCCAATAAGTTGATCATGACAAAATGACAACACTGATTGAGTTTCTATTTCTGGAATACATCTCCTCACAATCTGGTCAGGGCATTGCTTAAACAGGTAAGGATCATTCCAAAAGAAATATTTAACCCTCGAAAAGAACATTTTCTTGTCTAAATTAGACCAATCATTAGGTACTAAACCTGTAGCCAAATAATTAACTATATCAGCATACCATGGGCAAGAATTTAGCATAAACTATTTCTCTTTTGGAAATGTGTCATCTATTGGTGGATCAGGCAGGAATGAAGCATCTAATCTTGACATATGGTCTGCCACAGTGTTTTCACAACCTTTCTTATCCTTAATTTCCAAGTCAAACTCTTGCAATAACAAAATCAATCTTATAAGTCTTGGTTTAGCATCCTTTTTAACTAACAAATACTTAAGTGCTGAATGATTAGTGTAAATAATAGTGTGATTGCCTATAAGATAAGATCTAAAATTTTCTAAGGCAAAAACCACTACTAAAAATTCTTTTTTAGTTACACTGTAATTGATTTGTATTTCGTTCAATGTCTTACTAGCATAATATATTACTCTTGGTAGTTTGTCTAATTTTTGACCCAAAACTGCACCTAATGCATAGTCTAATGCATCACACATTAATTCAAAGGGTTGAGACCAATCAAGTGCAAATACTATAGGTGAAGTGGTCAGGGCTTGCTTAAGAAAATTGAATGCTTTCGTGCATTCCTCATTAAATTCAAATTGTGCATCCTTAATTAATAATTGAGTTAAAGGTTGAGCAATTTTACTATAGTTTTTAATAAATCTTTTATAAAAACCAGCATGTCTTAAAAGTGCTCTTATATCTTTAACTATTTTAGGAATAGGTAGATTAGATATTAATTTCAGTTTTGCTTTGTCAACTTTTATGCCTTCAGCAAAAATGACATGTCCTAAGACTATTCCTTGTTTAACCATAAAATGGCATTTTTCCCAATTTAACACTAACTTTTTCTGTTCAAATCTCTCTAGCACTTTCTGTAAATTAATTAAACATTTTTCAAATGAGTCCCCACATATAGAAAAATCATCTATAAATACTTCTAAAAATTCATCTATGAAATCAGTGAAGATAACTGTCATACATCTTTGAAATGTAGCAGGTGCATTGCATAGCCTGAAAGGCATACAACTGAAGGCAAATGTTCCAAAAGGATATGTAAAAGTTGTTTTCTCTTGATCCTCAAGTGAAACAGGGATTTGATTACAACCTAAATAGCCATCTAGGAAATAATAATACTCATGCCCTACCAATTTTTCTAACATTTGATCTATAAAAGGCAAAGGAAAATGATCCTTCCTAGTTGCTGCATTCAGCCTTTTGTAGTCTATACAAACCCTCCATCCAGTTTGAACTCTCATTGGAACTAATTCCTTGTTGTCGTTTTCCACAATTGTTATTCCAGATTTTTTTGGTACTACCTGAACTGGACTCACCCAAGAACTATCAGATATTAGATAAATTACATCATCGTCTAACCATTTCAGAATTTCCTTTTTAAAAACCTCTTTAATATTTGGATTTAATCTTCTCTATGGTTGCCTAACAAGTTTAATTTCAGATTCTAGATTAATTCTATGTTGGCAAATAGTTGAACTTATACCTTTTATGTCTGACATCTACCATCCTATTGCTCCCTTATGCTTTCTCAGCACCTGTAAAAGATTTTCTATTTGTATTGATGTTAAATCAAAAGCAATAATGACTGGTAGATTCTCATTATTCTCCGAAAATGCATATTTTAAATTTTCTGGAAGTGGTTTCAACTCAAGCACAGGGTATTCTGAAGTTAATGATTCATTATCTTATTCAAATTCTTCTTCGTTTCCATCCATATTTTCAGTTTTCTTAGACATTTCCTCTTTCCACATTTCTTTAGTTAATGCTACACATCTTTCACCATAATCTAATTCCTCTACATTTAAGTCCTCATCTATTTTAAAAGTTTCAATTAGATTAACTTTAAAGTGTTTAAATTGAAGCTCTTTAAAATTCTTCTTAACCCCACTGAAAATATTCAATTCTAATTTTTGATCACCCCAAGCCAATTCCATCCAACCATTTCTACAACTTATGCAAGCATCGGCTGTAGCCAAAAATGGTCTTCCTAAAATTATTATAGCTTGATCTTGAGTTATATTCGAAGCTTTTGTTTCCATTACAGTAAAGTCAATAGGGTAGACAAATTCCATAACCCTTACTAAAATATTTTCCACTTTTCCTAAAGGTATTCGTATGGATTTATTTGCTAGTTGAATCGCTATTCTAGTAGGTTTGATATTATCTAATTTTAATTTCTCATACACAGAATTAGGCATGATATTAATTCCCACTACTAAGTCTATTAACACTATATTAAAATAACAATCCCTTATATAGTAGGAAATAACTGGAATTCCTGGATCATTTAATTTTTTAGTACAGGATTAACTAACATGGAGCTTACCTCTTTAGCTAAAAATGCTTTTTTTAGAATTTTCTTCCTTCTATTCTTGGTACAAAGAGTTTTAAGATATTTGGCATAAGAAGGAACTTCCCTAATAATTTCGAATAGTGGTATATTGACTTTAACTTGTTCAAATATTTTACTAATTTGTTCCAATTCTTGATCCTTAACATTTCTCATCCTATGTGGAAATGGAAAGTGATTTTCATTTTTTAATTTTTCTTCATTTATAACATCTTTCTTAACAACTTTTCTCTCGATTTTGTTAATGTTTTCAGATTCTTTACTATTTTGAGATTCTATATTTTCCTCTAACTCAGCATCAGCCTTGTTTTTTGGACTAGATTTTTCTTTAATCTCTACTTCCTTTGTAATTTTGTCATTAATGTGTTCTTCTTTATCATCCACTTCTGGACTTTCATAAGTGACACCAGATCTTAATATTACACTTACATCTTTTGATTCTTCATTAAGTACATTGTCTATTACAGGAACATTAAAATCTTCTTTTGAGTTAAGGGTGGCTAACACCTTAGATGACTCTTCTATATTTTTGGAAATAAGGTCGTTCAAAACCTCAAATGGTCCAACTAAACAGTCCCTTACCAAATAATCAAGTAATTCATACCCTTCCCAGATTTGATCTTTTTCCTTAACTTTTTCAGCTTCTGGAACTCCATAGAACTGATTTGGCGTGAATGTTGCACAAGTGTTTATAGGTTCTTGCTAGAAACTTTCACCTTGTTTAGATAAGTTGGAGTTTTTTATAAATAGGTCAATGGATCTTTGAATTTCATCTAACTTCTCCATATGATTAAATGCAGTTAAATCATTATATTGATTTTCTTCTATTACCTCAAATGGTTGTATGTTCTTCTCTGTATATGAAATATTTTCTAATGAATTCACCTCTAGAAAATTCTGATTTCCATTTGAGTTCTCCCAATTAAAATCCTTATCTTCGTATTCATTGAACATTTCATTATCTATCATTTTCTGTATTGATTAATCATATCTATTCAGCAATTTTTTGAATTCTTGTGATAATCTTTGGGTAATATAATTCTGATTGATTCCAGTACTACTTGATACATTATCTCTCAGATTTGATATACTTGTGTTAGTGTTTTGAACACTCTGATCATCTTGTAAGATTGACCAATTTGAATAATTTTCATTTTGTAATTCACTCAATCTATTATACTCTTCAATATTTCGTATTGATTCATCAATTTTATCTATCAACATTTGGATTTGTAATGATATATTTGATTTGTAATTTTGATTTTCATTCATATGATTGTAGTTTGAATAATAATTCTACATTCCTGAATTGCCAGTACAGTCTCATAAATTAGAATTGTCATTTTAGTTATAATTAATTTGAGGATTGGCATTTAGTCCTAAATTATGCTGTGAAGAGTAATCATTAAACTCCATAGGTAAATAGTCTCTTCTAACATAATTAGAATAATTATAATCCTCATAACTAGTTCCTGGAACAATCCCAAAATCACCCCTATACGAGTTATAGGAGTCCATTATGTAATTCAAAATTTAGATACAAGACTCTACTCTAGAATAGCAATAAGACTTTGTAATAAAATTTAACAGTAGCTATGCATATAAATCATATTGTAGTCCTAGCTAACACCAAAATAGCAAAAAGTAACACCAATTGCAAGAAATTAAGCAATCCCTGACAACGGCGCCAAAAACTTGTTCTCTCTCTTAACATAACACTTGTAATTCAATTCTTATATAAATTATGTGTGCGAAATATTTTAATTCACCGCAAGTGCACGGGTTCAGATATAACTAACGTGCAAGTATGGGTTTGTCCACAGGGATTAGTTTTTGCTTGGTGTTTATCTAAATTGATGATTTCA
Source organism: Amphibolis antarctica (assembly GCA_024699675.1). Taxonomy (NCBI): domain Eukaryota; kingdom Viridiplantae; phylum Streptophyta; class Magnoliopsida; order Alismatales; family Cymodoceaceae; genus Amphibolis; species Amphibolis antarctica. The sequence goes on along the minus strand of JAMKPZ010000552.1, from coordinate 27,658 downwards.
ATTAAGTGAAACAATTGATTAATTATCTTATAAGCACTTCAGTTTGCATAAAATTTAACAATCTGCACAGAAGAAGCACTTAACCCTCAAGATAGCTCATGGGTAAACATCTTTACCCTCAAACTTACTCGAGAGTTATATTGAAATTGTGAGTTTTAGATGTAAAATAGTACGATTCAAATTAGCTGAAACTTCTAAGAGTTGAATGATTATATTTTTGGTCTTTTTATATATTTCAACATACAACACACAATACAATGCAAAAAACACAATACAATACAAACAACTTGTAGAATTAAACATGCAACATTCAACATTACAGAAAATATAAAAACATAGTCTAATTACCATAACTAAGTTGATAAAGTGTGTAATTGTAGATTTGAGTGTAGTTGTAAAAAGGTAAAGTAAAATAAAGAAAATAAAAATGGAAAGAACACCTAATGCTTCACTATAATTTTTCCCTTCAAAACTTGCTTAGGCTGGGAACTTCTCTTTGTCTTTACTTCAAGTCCACTAGGTCATCAATCTGGTAAGCCTTCCTTTTGACCTTGCAATGAGATTGTAGGGCGTCAATCCACAATTACACCAAGGAACAGAGGAGGAAGCAGCCAATGCCGAGAGTCTCTCCTTCAAGGATACGCTTAGGTCAAGAAAAGAATAGCAAACACACTACGCGAGTGATTGGAGAAGAGGAGGTCGTCAATCTCCTCTTGGAAGAGATGAATGGGTGGATGATGGAAGATGGAGAAGATGGAGAATGCTCTGTAATTGGTATGCGAAGGAAGAACAAGGGGGGGGGCTTAGTTTCATGGCTACGGGACCATTTTATATATGGGAGGATTAGCAGTTCACGAGCTGACAATTAGTAGGAGTCATGGTGCACGTTCAAACATGTGAGATCATCCCATGCAATCCACTTCTTTAACCAGTCTGTCCACGTTCTTCATAGTTGAGCTTCAGCTAAATCAATATTTAATTTTCTTTTCCACATATTTCCTGCAGTTACTTATCGAATTTCCCTGCAAATACTTGAGAAATACCTTCCGTGAAATTCATCATATTACAAGAGAAATAATTCATAACATTTAGATCTTAACTATAATAGCAATTGAATAAATAGGGTACAAGTTCGAGAGTAAACTAGTTTACCCTCACGTAAGTTCATGGGTAAACTCTTAACGCTCGCAAAATGGTCCGTGGGTAAACAGCTTAACCCAAGGATAAGTCTATGGGTAAAAAGCTTAACCCTCGGACTTACAGTTAAGCATAAATCACGAGTTTTCTCTATAAATTAATTATTCTATCTGCAACCTAAAGAGTCAAATATCAATCATTCATTCCGTTCTCAATAGGTAATAAACATAAACAATATTAACGACTCAAAACTTAATTCATGCATCATTAAAGGGAATAATCGTGCATACTGCTCAAATGTATAGTTAACCTTGTAATCATCATAATTCAATGTAGAATGCAAATAAAACTCAGTAATATACATGAATTAATATCAATAAAATGCACACTTTTGAGTTTGAACACTATAGTTGTGGTATTATTGTAAATAGATGTACCTGTTGAATGACAACATAAGATGGCAGCAAAAGCTTATTTAATGGTAGTACACAAGCAAGTCTTCTTTTACATTTAAATGTTGTATGTCAAGTTGGTCTAGGGATTCATCTCATAGGTTAGTCAGAACACCTACAAGAAGAACAATCATAGCTGCCCCGCAGCAAGATCAACCTATCGAGCAAACAATAGGTAGTATGTTTTACCCTAATTTAATGGATGAACCTTCTTGCATAACACTACCTGAAAGCCCTAATGACAAATTTGAATTAAATTCTAATTACATCAACCAATTACCAAAATTTCATAAATTCGAAAAAGAAGATGCTTATTGGTTGCTAAAAGAATTTAATGAAGTTTGTAATATAGTGAAAGTACCAAATTTGACTATTGATGCAATTAAACTAAGGTATATGCCTTTTGCTTTAAAAGATAGTGCAAAAAGATGGTTATACAGTTTACAACCAAATTCAATTATTACATGGAATCAATTCTATTCTGAATTTCTAGGAAAATACTATCCAATGCATGTCACAATTAAAAGGAAAATGAATTTCAGTTGTCATAAATTTTCCTATCTATACTAAACTTTTCTATTTACATTGAGGACAATGCAAAGTTTAGTTATGGGGGGGAGGTTTATGTTTCAATTTCATTTCAAGTTTATATTTCAGTTTTTTGTTTCATTATGTTTAAGTAGTTTAAGTATGTTAAAAATGTTCAAAATTTTAAAATTTTTGCATCTTTTATATCTTTTATTTCTTGTATGTTTTTCTTGAAGACAAACCTTGAGGAATATGAGTTTCAAGTGTTGCTATTAGAATTAATGGGAAGACCCTATTATATTGAGAGAGAATCTCTAGAGCCAATTCCAAATAACCTATTGCCCTTAGATGAGATAGATTTTAGATTAACTTGTGCAATGGGTTGAGTCTTCCTGTCTCATTTGAATTAATGCCTTGTTCACCTAATTATCTAAAGAGGATTCAATTTCTTTCTCATTACCATGTTTGAGTGGAGAGATAACCTATGCCAAGTGCCACCATAAAATGATCATTGTTTCACTCTTAACACAACACTTGTAATTCAATTCTTATATAAATTGTGTGTGCGAAATATTTTAATTCACCACAAGTGCATGGGTTTAGATGTAATTAGTGTACAAGTACGGGTTTGTCTACATAGATTAGTTTTTGCTTGGTGTTTAGCTGAATTGATGATTTCATTTAAGTGAAACAATTGATTAAATATCTTATAAGCAATGCCACGGTTGCCTTGTTCGAATTAACCATTAAGATGGTTTTTAAATACCGATTGTGTTACACTTTCTAGAGGATTTTACTTCCAAATATTTAATTCTTATAAAGCTTTAACCTTATACACTTCAGTTTGCATAAAATTTAACATTCTGCACAAGAGGAGCATTTAACCCTCAAGATAGCTCATGGGTAAACATCTTTACCTTCGAACTTACTCGAGTGTTATGCTGAAATTGTGAGATTCAGATGTAAAATTATACAATTCAAATTAGCTGAAACTTCTAAGAGTTAAATGATTATATTTTTGGTCTTTTTATATATTTCAACATACAACACACAATACAATGCAAGAAACACAATACAATACAAACAACTTGTAAAAGTAAACATGTAACATTCAACATTACAGCAAATATAAAAACATAGTTTAATTATCGTAACTAAGTTGATAAAGTGTGTGATTGTAGATTTGAGTGTAGTTGTAAAAAGGTAAAGTAAAATAAAGAAAATAAAAATGGAAAGAACACCTAATACTTCACTGTAATTTCTCCCTTCGAAACCTTCTTAGTCTAAGAACTTCTCTTTGTCTTTACTTCTAGTCCACCAGGTCATCAATCTAGCAAGCCTTCCTTTCGACCTTCAAATGAGATTGCGGGGCATCAATCCACAATTACACCAAGGAACAGAGGAGAAAGCAGCCGGCGTCGAGAGTCTCTCCTTCAAGGATACGCTTAGGTCAAGAAAAGAACAGTAAATACACTACGCGAGTGATTAGAGAAGAGGAGGTCGTCCATCTCCTCTTGGAAGAGATGAATGGGTGGATGATGGAAGATGGAGAAGATGGAAAATGCTGTGTAACTGGTATGTGAAGGAAGAAGAAGGGGGGGGGGGGCTTAGTTTCAAGGCTACGAGACTGTTTTATAAATGGAAGGATTGGCAGTTCTGATAGTTAGCAGAGGTCATGGTGCACGTTCGAACGTGAGAGATCATCTCATGCAATCCAATTCTTTAACCAGTCCATCCACATTCTTCACAGTTGAGCATCAGCTAAATCAATATTTAATTTCGCTTTGCCATGCATTTCCTACAGTTACTTATCGAATTTCCCTACAAATACTTAAAAAATACCTTTCGTGAAACTCATCATATTTCAAGAGAAATAATTCATAACATGTAGGTCTTAACTATAATCACAATTGCTTTAATATCAATGAAATTCATTACACATAACAAATAAGGTATAGGTTCAAGGGTAAACCGGTTTACTCTCACGTAAGTTCATGGGTAAACCCTTAACGCTCACAATATGGTCTGTGGGTAAACAGCTTAACCCACGAATAAGTGCATGGGTAAAAAGCGTAACCCTCAAACTTGCATTTAAGCATAAATCACGAATTTACTCTATAAATTAATCATTCTATGAGTAACCTAAAGAGTCAAATATCAATCATTCATTCTTTTCTCAATAGGTAATAAACATAAACATAATTAACAACTCAAAACTTAATTCATGCATCATTAAAGTGAATAATCATGCATACTGCTCAAAAGTATAATTAACCTTGTAATCATTGTAATTCAATGCAAAAAGCAAATAAAACTCATTAAAACACATGAATTAATATTAATACAATGCACACTTTTGAGTCTAAATGATCATGATATGAAAAGTTTCTATTCTAGTGAGCATTATATTGAGATATCTCCCACCTTTTCTGAGTTAGAGGTGATGTGAAGGAAGGTAGCAAGGGTTTGAGCTTTAATGTACCATGGAGTTTATTTGGGAATTAGGTTATGGCGATATAAGATGGTGAACTTAATTAACTATGGTCATGTATTAGTTCTAAAAGTGCAATGTTATGTCATTTACTTTGTGTTAATATATATATATATATATATATAATTTGAAAAAGGAAATACTAAAAAATATTGAATGGAAATGAAGAATATTTAAATAAGAAGAATTAGAAAACTTAAGGGATCAATGTTAGTATGAGTAGAAAAAGGGAAATATTTGAAGTCATTTGGGATGTGAGAATGAAGTGAAATGATACTATATCAACAAGTTAACATTCTGAGTGATGGTATATTAGTCTTATCTCTTGTCTACCAGCCAGAGCATTTTCCAATATCTTAGAAAGGATGGGAGTATCTCAAATTACCCTCTTTTTGTTAGTGAGATATGTGTGCCTACTTTAAAGATTTAATATCTGAGAGTAGTGAGGGTGTGAATTCCTCTTTGCTTGCACAAGACAGATGGTTCTCATGAATAGGTGATTTCTTATTCACATTTTAAATGATTTAAGGGCAAGGAGAGGGAGTGTTGTAAGACTGAGCCACATCATTCCCCTGAAATTGTTCTAGCAACAAGTGATTCAAATGATCCTTGGGTTTGTTCTATTTCTCTCTTTTCTCCTTTTCTTTCTTCCTCTTATATCTTATTTCTTTTGTTTCTTTGGACTTTGTGGGTGTATCCATAGAAAACCCTTCAAAGACACAACTCCGCCACTAGGGTAACCTAGGGGTTTAAAGGCTTATTGCACTTGCTAAGTGTAATCGTGTTCCCTATGAAAGTGGCCTAGTATAGTTTTAATTAGTTTTATTTAGTAATCTTTATTACTTTTATAGTTTTTATAATTTCATTTTAGTATCTTGCTAAGGGACTAGCAAAACTTAAATATGGGGGATTTGTTCAGACTTAAAAGTGTGTATTTTATTGATATTAATTCATGTGTTTTAATGAATTTTATTTGCATTCTGCATTGACTTATGATGATTACAAGGTTAACTATACTTTTGAGTATTATGCATAATTATTCACTTTAATGATGCATGAATTAAGTTTTGAGTCATTAATTATGTTTGTGTTGATTACCTATTGAGAAAGGAATGAATGATTGACATTTGACTCTCTAAGTTGCTGATAGAAAAATTAATATACAGAGAAAAACTTTGGATTCATGCTTAAATGCAAGTCTGAGGGTTAAGTTGTTTACCCACAGACTTATCTATGGGTTAAGCTATGTACCCTTAGACTATACTGTGAGCGTTAAGAGTTTACCCACGAACTTTTACGAGGGTAAACTGGTTTACCTTCAGACCAGTACCTTGTTTGTTCTATGCAATGAAATTCATTAATATTAAAGCAATTATGATTATAATTAAGATATAAAATGTACATCTTTGAGTCTGAACAAAGGGCAATGACGTCATTGATCTCTCCAATCGTCCACCCAAGGTCTGCAATGGGAGTGTAGAGATCCACACCCCTAGACCGAAGCTTCAGCACCTTCTGGATTATTTCTTCAAATAGCCAAATAACGCATCCCTGCAAGGCCAACAATGCATCGAATCCATCCACCGATAAGTTAGAGTAAAACTTAGCAAGCAAGTCTAGCGCTACTTCACCACCATCCAGTCCCCTTGTGAACTCTAGCAACCCCTGTCTCTCGAATAGGACCTCAATCTCTTCCATATTGTTATTGTCTATAGGCCACTCATAATACTTTCATTGTAGAAAATTGGCGGCTAACTCCATAAGAGAAGTATCAGGTGGGCATTGCATCCGGGGACACCTCCTCCTCAACCATCTCCTCATCGATCACTACAGGAGGAGGAGCCTCCTGCTCATGCTGACCTGTAGCCAAGCAGATGGGTTTGTAAGCTCAAGCCCCAATAGGTAACAGATGAAAAATGAGCTTCATTAATTTTTACCAAACATCTCTGCCAGCGTAGTGTAGACCTTCCCTATGAAATGGGGGAAGGGATCTATTGGCATCACTAGAGGGCAGTTGGGTGCCTTCTTTATGCGCTGCTTCTATTTAGCAGCCTTTTTTGCTTTTCCTTTTTTGGGTGGTTTTCCGCACCACGTGGCTGGTTTCCAAAACCTCCAGGTTGAGGTCTTCAAGAGTAGATTCCAGACAAACCAGGTCAGAGTCCAGGTGTCCAACAGTGGACAAAAGAACCTCCCCGGAGTCAACCCTTCCCTGCCACTCCAATGCAACCCTCAACTGCTAACCCTCCTCAAGCTTGGAGGCCAGCCATTTCTTAGTCCCTTCCTTGGCAAACTATAGGTTGAACATCTTCCTCAGCAACAAAAACACGTCTACCCTCATCCCCATCAGCCGATCTAGATTTAATAATACGTCAATGCTGGGGGATGCTAAATAACCAGGAAGGACGACTCAACGCCAACTCCGGCTAGTGAGTTTAGTGATAGGCACTACATCAGCCATTTCACCATCTAGAAGGCAAAAGGGCGAGGGGCAAACAACACCTTGCTCAAGGCCTAGGATGAGGGGGACCTACCCATATTTTCAACTCGATCTGGTGAGCTTTCTGGCGATCTCCACCGCCGCCCGATATGGAGAGCGGCCTCCCAATCATCATTATCCTCCTCCTCTAAGACAAAGGATACAACTAGATGAGAAGAGGAAGCCTCGCCCACGCGATGGGTGGAAGAAGAGGGCTTCTTCGCAAACATCTTTTTCATGTGGCACATCACATTGCTGCCCTCTGCCCGATCCGTGCTTGCACTCACAATGGTGGCCTCCGATGCTAGCACCACTGTCGAGCTTCGTTCCTCCTTGCTTTGAGAGTGGGTATGCATGTAACCCTTCATCTTTGACAACTTCAAAAGTCAAATACACAAAGCTGACAAGAGAGGAAGAAGAAACCTCATGTAGTCCCACCAACGTGCAATGCCATCACTCCCTATTGTCGTGACCCTACTGCCAACCTGCAGCACTAAGACATGCCTCCCTTGAATGCGTGTCTTTGCTAGTCCCTCACATAGCCCTTGCAACCACGTGTTGTTCCCCCACCAGGAGGTACACTCCCTCAATAGGGTCTTTCCTTTTGCGTGATCGAAAAAGGCTACGTTAGCCTTACTTTTAATTTAGGATCCTTAGCAGGGCTCCCTATCTTCTTTGACTTTTTACTGTAGCCCCGTGACATGCAGCTCACGGGTCACACAGATACTCTTGTGATTCCGGACCCGTGTCTAGGAATCATGTTGTTCTTGGCCTCTTCTGAAATTTGTTTTGAGAGTATAAGTCTAACTCCCTCCCCCCCTTTTTTTTTTGTTGGTTTGGTATGCGCCAAGCCATGTTCTTTTACTTTTCTCCCCTCTAATGGGTTTTGGAGAGGTAGGATTAGTTCCTAATCCCTTAAGCTTTTTTCCCTTAGGTATGCTCCTAAGGGGTCGTTCAAGTTTTTTTCCAATGGGTCTTGCACAGTTGTCTCCTTAGGAATGCTCCTAGGAGTGGAGGTTTCTTCATGAAGAGTCTCATTACTTTTTTTCATTTCCCTATGCTTTTTCCTATGCAAGTGTTCTGCTTTTACACAATACTTGTAATTCAATTCTTGTAAAAATTGTATGTACAAAATATTTTAAATCACCGCAAGTGCACAGGTTCAGATGTAGTTAGTGTGTAAGTACAGGTTTGTTCATAGGGATGAGTTTTGCTTAGTGTTTAGTTAAATTGGTGTATTCAATTAATGAAACAAGTGATTAAATATCTTTTAAGCAATGTTACAGTTGCTTTATTCCAATTAACCATTAGATGTTCTTTAAATACCTATTGCACTATACTTCCCAGAGAATTTTTCATTAACTTTAATTTCTTCATCACTTAGAATATTTCAATTTTAAAAGTAGTCTTTTAGTAAATGATTTGAATTTTACACTGCAAGACTATCTAAGAGGTTTTACTTCTAAATATTTAATTCCTTTTAACTTTTAACATTATACACTTCAGTTTGCATGAAATTTATTATTTTGGATAGAAAAACCACTTAACCCTCAAGGTAGCTCGTGGGTAAACATCTTCACCCACGCACTTACTTGAGGGTTGTGCGAAATTGTGAGTTTCATATGTTTAAATAGTACGATTCGAATTAGCTAAAACTTTTAAGAGTTGAATGCTTATATTTTTTTGGTCTTTTTAGATATTTTAAAACACAACAAACAATATAATGCATGAAACACAAAATAGTACAAATAATTTGTAAAATTAAAATGCAGCATTCAACATTACAATAAACCTAAAGACATTATCTAAATATCGCAACTGAGTTGATAAAGTGGGTGTAATTTTGAGTGTAAATATAAGGGTAAAGTAAAAATAAAGAAAATGAAAATGGAAAGAAAACCTAATGCTTCACTATAATTTCTTCCTTTGAAACTTGCTCAAGCTAAGAACTTCTCTTTGTCTTTACTTCCAGTCCACTAAGTCATCAATCTAGCAAGCCTTCCTTTCGACCTTGTAGTGAGATTTTAGGCGTCATACCGCAATTACACTAAGGAATAGAGGAGGAAGCAATCGGCATTGAGAGTCTCTCCTTCAAGGATATGCTCAAGTTGAGAAAAGAACAGTGTTCAGACTCAAAAGTGTGCATTTTATTGATATTAATTCATGTATATTACTGAGTTTTATTTGCATTCTACATTGAATTATGACGATTACAAGGTTAGCTATACTTTTGAGTAGTATGCACGATTATTCACTTTAATGATGCATGAATTAAGTTTTGAGTCGTTAATATTGTTTATGTTTATTACCTATTGAGAACGGAATGAATGATTGATATTTGACTCTTTAGGTTGCTGATAGAATGATTAATTTACAGAAAAAACTCGTGATTTATGCTTAAATGTAAGTCCAAGGGTCAAACTTTTTACCCATGGACTTATCTGTGGGTTAAGCTGTTTACCCACGGACCACTCTACGAGCATTAAGAGTTTACCCACGAACTTATGCAAAGGTAAACTGGTTTACCCTCAGACCTGTACGTTGTTTATTCTATGTAATGAATTTCATTAATATTAAACCAATTGCGATTATAGTTAAGATCTGAATGTTATGAATTATTTCTCCTGTAATATGATGAATTTCACAGAAGGTATTTCTCAAGTATTTGTAGGAAAATTCAATAAGTAACTGCAAGAAATACGTGGAAAAGCAAAATTAAATATTGATTTAGTTAAAACTCAACTATGAAGAACATGGACGAACTGGTTAAAGAAGTGGATTGCTTTTGATGGTCTCACACGTCCGAATGTGCACCACAACTCCTACTAACTATCAACTCATGAACTGCCAATCCTCCCATCTATAAAATGGTCTATAGCCTTGAAACTAACCCCCCCCCTTCTTCTTTCGCATACTAGTTATAGAGCATTCTCCATCTTCCATCATCCACCCATTCATCTCTTCCGAGAGGAGATTGACGACCTTCTATTCTTCAATCACTTGCGTAGTGTGTTTGCTGTTCTTTTCTTGACCTAAGCGTATCCTTGAAGGAGAGACTCTCGGTGCCGATTGCTTCCTCCTCTATTCCTTGGTGTAATTGTGGATTGATGCCCCACAATCTCATTGCAAGGTTAAAAGGAAGCCTTGCGAGATTGACGACCTGGTGGACCGAAAATAAAGACAAAGAGAAGTTCCTAACCTAAGAAAGTTTCAAAGGGAGAAATTACAGTGAAGCATTAGGTGTTCTTTCCATTTTTATTTTCTTTATTTTACTTTACCTTTTTACAACTACACTCAAATCTACAATCACACACTCTATCAACTTAGTTACAGTAATTAGACTATGTTTTTATATTTGCTGTAATATTGAATGTTGCATGTTTAATTCTACAAGTTGTTTGTATTGTATTGTGTTTCCTGCATTGTATTGTGTATTGTGTTGAAATATATAAAAAGACTAAAAATATAATCATTCAACTTTTAGAAGTTTCAGGCAATTTGAATCGTACTGTTTTACATCTGAAATTCACAATTTCAGTATAACTCTTGAGTAAGTTCAAGGGTAAAGACGTTTACCCATGAGCTATCTCAAGGGTTAAGTGCTTCTTTTGTGCAGATTGTTAAATTTTATGCAAATTAAAGTGCACAAGGTTATAGCTTTATAAGAATTAAATATTTGTAAGTAAAATCCTTTGGAAAGTGTAACACAATCGATATTTAAAAGCCAACCTAGTGGTTAATTGGAACAAGGCAACTGTGACATTACTTATAAGATAATTAATCAATTGTTTCACTTTATTGAAATCATCAATTTAGATAAACACCAAGAAAAAACTAATCCCTGTGAACAAACCCATACTTGCACACTAGTTACATCTAAACCCGTGCACTTGCATTGAATTAAAATATTTTGCACACACAATTTATATAAGAATTGAATTACAAGTGTTGTGTTAAGAGCAAGAACAAGTTTTTGGCGCCATTGCCGAGGATTGCTTAATTTCTTGCAATTAGTGTTGCTTTTTGCTATTTTGGTGTTAGCTAGGACTACAATATGATTTATATGCATAACTGCTGCTAAATTTTATTACAAAGTCTTATTGCTATTCTAGAGTAGAGTCTTGTATCTAAATTCTAAATTACATAATGGACTCATATAACTCGTATAGGGGTGATTTTGGGATTGTTCCAGGAACTAGTTATGAGGATTATAATTATTCTAATTATGTTAGAAGAGACTATTTACCTATGGGGTTTAATGATTACTCTTCATAGCATAATTTAGAAAGACTAAATGCCAATCCTCAAAATAATTATAACTGGAATGACAATTCTAATTTATGGGACTATACTAGCAATTCAGGAATGCAGAATTATTATTCAAACTATAATCATATGAATGAAAATCAAAATTACAAATCAAATATATCATTACAAATCCAAATGTTGACAGATAAAATTGATGAATCAATAGGAAATACAGAAGAGTATAACAGACTAAGTGAATTACAAAATGAAAATTATTCAAATTGGTCAATCTTACAAGATGATCAGAGTGTTCAAAACACTAACACAGGTATATCAAATCTGAGAGATAATGTATCAAGTAGTACTGGAATCAATCAGAATTATATTACCCAAAGATTATCACAAAAATTTGAAAAATTACTGAATAGATATGATGAATCAATACAGAAAATGACACATAATGAAATGTACAATGAATACGAAGATAAGGATTTTAATTTGGAGAACTCAAATGGAAATCAGAATTATCTAGAGGTGAATTCATTAGAAAACATTTCATATACAGAGAAGAACATACAACCATTTGAGGTAATGGAAGAAAATCAATATAATGATTTAACTACATTTAATCATATGGAGAAGTTAGATGAAATTCAAAGATCCATTGACCTATTTATAAAAAACTCCAACTTATCTGAACAAGATGAAAGCTTCTAGTAGAAACCTATAGACACTTGTGCAACATTCACACCAAATCAGTTCTATAGAGTTCCAGAAGCTGAAAAAGTTAAGGAAAAAGATCAAATCTGGGAAGGGTATGAATTACCTGATTATTTGGTAAGGGACTATTCAATTGGACCATTTGAGGTTATGAATGACCCTATTTCTAAAATTATAGAAGTGTCATCTGAGGTGTTAGCAACCCTTAACTCAAAAGAAGATTTTAATGTTCCTATAACAGACAATGTACTTAATGAAGAATCAAAAGATGTAAGTGTAATATTAAGATCTATTGTCACTTATTGTTGACCCCCATTCGTAGAAGGGCCTATCGGGCAGTCGACTGATCGTTCGTTGGCATGCCGGTATCCAACCTCGACAGCTGGCTCCCTGTTGACCCCCATGCTCAAAAGGGGGGCCTATCGGACAGTCAGCTGGCCGTCCGCCGGCATGCCGGTATCCAACCCCGGAAACCGGCTCCCTGTCGAGCCCCATGTTTAGAAAGGCTTATCGGATGGTCAGTCAACCGTCCACCGGCATGTCGGTATCTAACCCCAGCAGCCGATTCCCAGACTCCCCCAGTAAAGTAGACATGCCCAACCCTTATTAGGTGGCCGAGTAAAACAGCCGGCCAACTACCGGCACACTGGTAAAATACCCCAGTGGCCGACCTCTAACTCTCCCACCAACATGCAGGTACGTTCGTCGACATGCCTAGTCTGACCTCCAGGATAAACACATGGCAGCCAGACTCCTAGCCAGTGCAAAGCCCTGGCTATCCACTACAGCCTATTCCCCCGAATCACCAGCTAAGAATTCCTGGCGCACCCTGATCCCAATCAACCGACATCTGACTAACACACTGCGGCTGCCGGCTAGCCACCTGAGAAGGTAATTCGAATCAATTGGAAAGATACGGTGAGATTTAATCACTTAAATCTTGTAATCAATCAATCATGCGGATTGCGCAATTGAATCATGATATATGTAGAGTTTCCATCTCGGGATCACTCGAAAAAGGAAAGGGATTCCCTATATAAAGAGGCCTTCCGCTCCATTTCAAGGGACGACTTTTTAGATGACTGGTTGGAGAAGAGCTGCTCGGATCCCTAACGCCCTCTCACTGCACCAGAGCAAGGACTTCCGACCGCCGCCGCCGACTCCCTGCAAGTAAGTCCCCCTATCCTCCACCGTCGTTTGTATGATTTAGCTTTTCTTTCCTCGAGCCCCGACCATGCTGGACCTTCCCCACGCAAGGGAAAGGTCGGAGGACATGCCCAAGTGTCATTCCATCAGAAACACTTCCAAAGGTATCGACAGCCTCCCTCCCGGCCGGGTGAATCCACCTGGTACGTTCGAGATCAGTTTGGTCGCAACCCCATTGTTGGGTCCTTTTACATGGAAACTCGCATTTTCTTACGTGCTTTACGAATGCATCGTCGAGTTTTCCCATCCTTTTTCCGTTGAAACGATTGGCCATCGTCAGGCGCATCGTCTCCGCTTAGAGATGGCTGTCTCCATGAAGGTGTCCGCCTCTCCTATCTCTTGAGACTGGGCATAGAAATCACTACACCCAGAGGTTGAGGCAGAAACCGGGCGAACATCCGGTCCCAGACCCCAATACCTGGTAGGCCTAAGAATAGACCCACCAAACTTCTGGCTATTCAGCCAGAAGTCTGTTACGGGGGCTATGACGTCCATATTTACATTTTCATCTGTTTTCCGCTTACCTTACCAGGAGGAGCAAAGCTGCCCTCCCGATGCCCCGGAAAGGCCTCCTGGATGAGGCCATCGGCGTGCATTGTTGCCGACGCTGGTCGTTTGGGTGTATGAGTATGTACACCCCAACAATTCCCTTTTACTGGGAGGAGCAAAGCTGCCCTCCTGATGCCCTGGAAAGGCTTTCGGGATGAGTATGTACAACCCGACGGTTCCCTTTTACTAGGAGGAGCAAAGATGCCCTCCCGATGCCCCGGAGAGGCTTCCGGGATGAGGTCGTCGGCATGCATCCTTGCCGACCCTGGCCAAACGGGGAACATGAACTCTTGTCCCCAGTCAAGGAGGCAGAATATGACACGGAAGCTGATACCTTTAGCCGGCAATCCGGTGGTCCAACCGACTGCCTCACCTGACCTTCAACTCTTCAAGCCGAACGGTCTGTAATGGTGATCGTTGTGTCTTTCTGTCTCCCATTTATCATCGGACCCCATGTGAATCCTCGCATTGGTCGACCCTCACTTGCTTTCATCGGAAGGAATAAGACTATTCCTCCCGATGCCCTAGAAAGTCTTCCTGGATGAGGCCATGTGTGGCTGGACTGACTGTCATGGTTTTCCATTTTTAGAGTCGAAGAGAGGCCGGGATTGCCCGGGCTATTTGGGGGTGTATAACACCTTCCCCAATAGTACCCTGAGTCCCGTATCCAGTTTTCTCTTGTTTCGTATAGCATTACACGATTTTACGTCATTCTCGCAGTTTTATTGTTTCGATGGTGGAAGGACACTTCCCCATCTGGTTTTCCTTGTTTTCTACCCAAAAATAAGGTGGCGACTCCGTTTAACGAGCCATCTACCCCACGTGGCGATGCGCTCACACAATCACCTTTTAATTCTATACCTCGGCCCATCCACTGGCAGAGCTGGCGAAACCCCATGGGCTTCTAGGTGATAGCCGGATGAAAGAGAGGGTACACTTATGAAAGTCCAAAATTGGATGATAAAGAAGAACACATTAATGACAAAATTACAAAGGAAGAAGAGATTAAAGAAAAATCTAGTCCAAAAAATAAGGCTGATGCTGAGTTAGAGGAAAATATAGAATCTCAAAATAGTAAAGAATCTGAAAACATTAACAAAATTGAGAGAAAAGTTGTTAAGAAAGATGTTATAAATGAAGAAAAATTAACAAATGAAAATCACTTTCCATTTCCACATAGGATGAGAAATGTTAAGGATCAAGAATTGGAACAAATTAGTAAAATATTTGAACACTTAAAGTCAATATACCACTATTCAAAATTATTAGGCAAGTTCCTTCTTATGCCAAATATCTTAAAACTCTTTGTACCAAGAATAGAAGGAAGAAAATTCTAAAAAAAGCATTTTTAGCTAAAGAGGTAAGCTCCATGTTAGTTAATCCTATACTAGAAAAATTAAATGATCCAGGAATTTCAGTTATTTCCGGACCCCGTTGGCTCCCCATGTCCAAACCAACTCACAAGCAAGAGCAATGGCCACTGGTTCCACTACAATGTTCGGATCTTCCCCTTCTGTCACTGCGGCAGCCTCTGTGCCACTGTCTGTGGTTTTCGGCCCACCACCGCCTGTCGTCACCAGGACGAACTTCACCTGGCCGATCATCGTACCTGCTGGAGCCACGGACCAGCCTAGGGCACCAGACCTGTCTACGGTTGTGGCACTCGACGATGCCGCGTCGCTTCCTGCGCCGCCTACTTCTCCAGCCACTGGAACTAAAGGTAACAAGCTAGTTCCTACATGGAACACCGGCCCATCTTACCTGCTGCCCTCAAACACCGAGGGCATAGAAGGGGCCGACGCCTTCCAACCACCCCGATCGGGACATTTTGAGCAGACTCTCTTGGCTCACCAGTTGGCGTGCTACCAATAGCAAGGGATTAGTTCAGTAATCCCACCTAGGCCAACCATCTGTGTCCCGAAGAGGACACATACTGAAGAATATGACGTCGTCACCACTCCTATCGCAAGTCAATTCTTCCAGCCCCCACTACAGCCGGTAGCCACCACTACTGCCGCCCCGATGCCGGACGTGCAAGGGCAACTATTGCAAAGGATAGCCAAACTAGAGGCATCCTTCCGGAACATGAAGTCCGGCCCGCTGGAACCCTCCTGTTCCTTCCAGAACCTCTATTTCTATCCAGAGGTGATGCTCCCTCCTGACTTCAAGATGCCTGAACTGGTTAAATACAATGGGCACGGTGACCCCCACGCACACCTTCGGGCCTACTACGGAGACATGGCGGTGCTACAACACGAGGAGAAGCTCCTCGTACGGCTATTCTAGAAATCTCTCCAAGGACCTGCACTATCATGGTACATGTCCTTGGACTTGACAAAAATCTACACCTGGGAGTAGCTAGCGTACATGTTCCAGGAACAGTACGCATACAACTTGGACCTGGCGCCCAAGTTGGAGGACCTCCGCAGCCTTCGCCAATGTGAGAACGAGCCATTCAATGGCTATGTTGGCAGATGGAGGGCCCTGGCATCACAAACCTAGGACAAACCGGCCGAGGAAGACTCCTTGGACATGATTGTATAGGGCGCTTAGCCATCGCTGGCAGCACTCCCGTGCATCTAGTCATACACCACCTTCTCTCAGCTGATCAAGGTCGGCAGCCACCTAGAAGGGTTCTTGAAGACCAGAAGATTTTCGGCCCTTCCTTTTGGGGCCAACACTGGAGGGAATATCTGTCCCAGGCCGCCGGTTACAAGTGACGGCACAGGCAACAATCGCAACTTCCGAAGGAACGATGACAGTCGTGGCAACCGCGCCCTCGCCATATCAGCCGCAACAGGTGTACACCCCAACCCAAGAGTATCATCCGCTGGCTATCACCCTGGTTCAGCAACCAGTCTACACCACCCAAGCTGCCCCAAATCAGCAGCCGTAGAGGCCAAGGACTCCACCACCGACAGCCTCTCACCCGAGCCACCGGTAGCACGACAATGGTAGGCAACACCCCCGGTATCCTCTCGGTAAAGGAACTAGGGGCAAAATGGGGGTCAAACAGGCGCTAACCAACAGCACCCCGTCCAGCAACAACCGCGGCAGCCATGCTAGCCACCCCGACAGCCACAGCAGCCGCGCGTAACAAAGTACACGCCACTCTCGGAACCACTGAGCCAGGTGTTCTGCAGGGCCCAAACGCTGCTCACGCTCCCTCCTGTTAGACCACCCTTAGCTGTTCTTCCCGCCTGGTACAACTCGCAGCAGTACTGCGAGTATCACAGATCTGCTAGCCACGCAACTGACCATTACCGGACGCTGAGACAAGCTATCTAGCGTCTCATCAACTCGAGAACCATCAAGCTTCAACAGCCTCCCATATCTCCTGAGCCGAGCTAGCAGACTTTCCTGAATCATACAGGAAACTCCCAGGTAAACACTATATTCCTGGGTGCCCGAAGACAGCATCCTCTTAAGGGGTTCCGGCATATGCAGCCGATTTTCGCATATCCAACCGGATGCGGACAAGGGACAAAGAGATCCCTCCCTTCAACACGACCGCTGGAAGTCAGAACCACCTGGCTAAACCCGATCAACCTCATCCGTCCGGTCGATAACCCGCCAACGCTCGATGAGCTCCAACAGCCTCAAGTCCTCCATCCTCACAGTCCACAACCATCGGAGGAGGAGGAAGTCTTCACGACTTGCACCGCAACAAGCACCACCCCTGTCTTCAGAAAAATCCTTCGTTCGAGTGGTGCCTGCGGCTACCGCATCAGTGGTACCGGGTGCCGGGACAACCGTCCCAGCCCAGCCCAAGGTGATTCTCTACTCACCAGCCGCCTCAGTCAGAGCAACCATCCCAGCGGTGCCCTCAATCCCCAGGGTCTCAATGGCCAATCTCACTTCCTTTGCCAGCACTCCAGCTAGCACAGTCGCTCCAACAGCTGCAACACCAGCACCACTCCAAGCACATCTAGCAAAGCAGTAGTTCATGCCCTTGACCGTGCCATCTGCTCCAGCTGCATCCACTTTCAAACAGCATAAGGGCAAGGAGGTAGTCATCTCTCCAGCTCCCATCCCATTCCCACAACAACCGTCCACATGTACGGCTATAACTAGGTCCGACCAGGTATATCAACCAAAGCCGCGCCATGGAGGGATCTCCATCCCGGGAGTGCCAGGCCAAACATCGACTGGTAGCCGTCCGCCTGCTCTACCGGCTATCGCCTCATCAGCACCAGCTGCCTAGTGACTGCCACCCCCGGACTTATCAATCCAGCTGTAGGGGATACGGCAGATATCTCACTATGGGATCTACTCCGGTCCTCCACCAAGCACCAGGAAACCCTTCTCAAAGCACTACAGGTGGCAAAGGTGAACCAAGGCCTCGCTCCCGGGGCCATAGAAGGGATGGTGGCCACAATAACAGTCTCGTCCTTCGTCTATTTCTCAGACTTGGACCTCTCGCCGACCAAGACTGATCATAACCTATCCTTGTACATCCGGGTACAATACAAGGACCTCTGCATCCCCATGGTCATGATCGACGACGGATCCGGGCTAAACTTGTGCCCGCTACAGGTCCTACACAAGTTGGGGATTAAAGAACAAGACTTGCTCCCCACCAACCCGGTAATGACAGGGTTCGACGGCACTCTTCATGAAGCCAAAGGTGAGGTTGTCCTTCCCCTCGTCATCAGACCAGCAGCCTTCGATGTTCCCGTACACATGGTGGACATTCCCTCGAGCTACAATCTCATCCTGGGCGGCCCATTCCTTCACCAAAACTCCATCGTACCTTCTACTCTTCACAGGATGCTTAAGTTCCTGTGGAAAGGGGAGGTCATCGTCATACTGGCAGAGAATTATTACCACCCAGGGCAATCTGTGGCCGTTGTAGCGCCTTCTGGGTCGCAACACCCGATGCCAGAGCCAACTGCCACCTCACCACCCGATCTCCAGAACCCAACCGCCTTCGACTATCTGTCCAAGCGCATGGAGCCTTGGGAGGACAATCCACAGCCAGACCAAGAGCCAGAAGATGGTTTGCTACGATTGTTCGGAGAATCTTCGGCATGCACTGAGGGTCCAACCCTTCGCCAACCTCCCTCGCCATTGCTCATCCTACGGGGAGGAACTTTGGAAACGGGCGCTGCGTCTGACTGGTTTGTGCAAGGAAAGGGGACAGCAAGGTGCGCTCCCTCCCCCTCTCCTTCCACCTAGCACTGCAACACCCACCTAATGACCAAGGTGGGGACACTCCAAGCTTGTAGGTCATCAACGTCAAGAGGCAGGCCTGACGGCTTCCAGGCGACTCACGCCTGAACCTACTCCTTCCATGATGGGGCTTGGCATCCCACGCACAAGTGTGCCAGCAGCTGCGTCCTCAATAGCCCCTGACTTGGCAACCCGACCAAGTCAGCCGAGACTTGGCAATCATACCAAGTATCTCACTCGGCACAAGGAACAATAGTAGAGAATCCTCCGGTCGCCGGTATGATCATCCGGAAACCGTCAACTCTCGATAGGGGTGCCGCATCACAAAGTCGGGACAGCCAACCTACTCAATCTGGGCAACATCTTCCACAAGCAGAATACTGGCCAACATCACGAGGTAGAACTAGGGGCATTCTACCCCTCCTCTGCCACAGTCACTCGAACAGGTGAACGTGACCAGTCTGCTGCATCCTCGTCCGAGACTCCACCAGGTTTCCCCCTCCTATCGACACGGCCACCGGCCCCTACAATAGGGTCAGAACTAGGGGCATTCTACCCCTCCCCCTCATGCGCTTGGCGGCTAGAGCAGTAGACAGAGCTCGACGGCATGACACCTCAAGTAGGCGGGTACGGCAAGTCCGTCGCCATCTCCTCCGAAGCATTCCCAGGGTTCACCACCATCTCGAACCGGCAACCGGCAGCTGGCACACCTACCTGGCACCCAGCCAAGAGACCATGGATGTTGCTCCCACCAGGTCCATCATCCATCACCCCTTCAGCTTGAGGGTCAGCAAGCCGTAGAAGACCTTAATGATCCCCACCTGCAAGATCAAGAACTTGAAGAGGTCGATCCATGGGTCCAATCGCCTGAGTCCATCGGTATAACGTCTACTGACGAAGTTGAACTTGTAAACCTTGGGGATGAACAACATCGAAAAGAAATGAAAATTAGCAAAGAGGTACTTGAGCCCTACCGGCAACAACTCCTCGTGCTCTTGCGAGAATTCGTGGAAGTGTTTGCATGGGATTATGAAGACATGCCCGGTTTGGATGAACGAGTAGCAATCCACCAACTACCCCTCAAACCAGGAGCCCGCCCTGTGAAGCAAAAAGCTCGACGAATGAGACAGGAATGGGCCCAGAAGCTGAAGGAGGAAGTTCACAAACAGTTGAATGTCCGGTTCCTCCAGCCGGTCTTCTACCTGGAATGGGTGGCAAACATGGTACCCGTCCCAAAGAAGGACGGGCGGGTATGCATGTGTGTCGACTATCAAGACCTCAACAAGGCTAGCCCCAAGGACGACTTCCCACTACCACACATAGATGTCTTGATAGGTGATGCCACCAAGTACGAGGTGTATTCTTTCATGGACGGATTCTCTGGGTACAACCAAATCTTCATGGTAGGGGAAGACAAGGAGAAGAACGCATTCACAACCCCTTAGGACATCTTCTGTTATAGGGTGATGCCATTCGGGCTCAAAAACACAAGTGCTACTTACCAAAGAGCCATGACCACCCTCTTCCATTACATGATGCACAAAGAAGTCGAAGTCTACGTCGATGATATGGTAGTGAAGGCGTGCACTCATTAGTAGCATCTCAAGCACTTGAGAAGATTGTTTGAGCACCTAAAGAAGTACAAGCTCAGGTTAAACCCATCAAAATCAACGTTCAGGGCCACCATTGGAAAACTCCTCGGCTTCGTCATCAGCAAATAGGGAATTGAGGTAGATCCCGACAAGGCAAAAGCAATCTTAGATATGCCTCCCCCACAGACGGAACAGCAGATCCAGAGCTTATTGGGAAGGCTGCAATACATCGGACGCTTCATCTCACGCCTCACACCGATTTGCGAACCCTTCTTCAAGTTGTTGAAGAAAAATGCCAGCTTCACATGGACAACAAAATGCCAAGTCGCCTTCGACCACATTAAGTGGCAGCTGTCCCAGCCGTCGGTTCTTGTGCCACCTCATCCCGAGTGACCGCTCTTCCTATACATGTTGGTCACGGCTTCTTCCATGGGCGCAGTGTTGGGCCAGCATGATACTACCAGCAGAATCGAGCAAGCCATATACTACCTTAGTAAGAAATTTACCAAGATAGAGGAATGGTATGAGCTGATAGAAAAATACTGTCTCTCATTGGTTTAGATAGTGAAAAAGCTGTGACACTACCTGGTGGTCTAACCGATTTTGTTGCTTAGCCACCTGGATCCCCTACGCTACCTCTTCGACTAGCCGGCCTTGGTAGGTAGGTGCGTAAAATGGCAAATGCTCCTTGCCGAGTTCGACATCCGGTATGTTTCCTAGAAGTCCATGAAGGCCCAAGCTATGGCCGACCAGCTAGCACACCAGCCCTTGCTAGATTATTAGCTGTTGGAGGATTCGTTC
The DNA here is from genome assembly GCA_024699675.1 of Amphibolis antarctica. NCBI lineage: Eukaryota > Viridiplantae > Streptophyta > Magnoliopsida > Alismatales > Cymodoceaceae > Amphibolis > Amphibolis antarctica. The sequence continues at coordinate 6,286 of JAMKPZ010000552.1, read as the reverse complement.
CCAGACGAGCCTGTCTTCACCATTGATGAGCCGAATCCAGACCAGCCAGATCTTGACCAGCTGGAACCCCATACCCTGTACTTCGATGGAGCGGTCAACACCAAAGGCCGCAGGGTAGGGGTCGTCCTAGTGGATCCCCAAGGATGGATGCTGCCTGTAGCCAAGTGGCTTCTCTTCACATGCTCGCACAACGAGGCAGAGTACGAGGCTTGCGTCATGGGACTACGGCTAGCACTGGAAATCTGGGTCACCCATCTACGTGTGTTCGGTGACGCCATGTCCGTCGTTGTCACCAATGCCAGATTCATGGAAATCTCATCCATGCGCCCCCCAAGGAACTATACAACATGGCCTCCCCTTGGCCATTCTCCATGTGGGCCTTGGATGCGGTAAGCGAGATCAAGCCAACAGCCACCAATGGACACCGGTATATACTGGTGGCCATAGATTACTTCACCAGGTGGGTGGAAGCGGTTTCCTACAAAACAGTCCCGACAGCCGCCACCCAGAGGTTCCTGCGCAACAACATTGTCACCTAGTAAGGCGTACCCTTCGAGGTGGTGACTGACAACGGCACCAACTTTACAGCCAAGTAGGTTATAGGCTACCTCGAGTAGTGTCATATCCCCCACCTAAGGGCATCCCCTTACAGGCCACAGATGAATGGAGCAATCGAAGCGACTAACAAGATGTTGGTCCGGATCCTCAAGAAAATGGTCCAGACACACAAAGACTGGCACAACCACCTCCTGTATGCACTCTGGGCCTACCGAACATCCTTACAGACTGCCACCGGAGCAACACCAAACTCGCTGGTGTACAGGTCCGAAGCAGTATTGCCAATGGAAGTAGAGCTTCCATCCCTCCGCATCCTCAAGGAGGAAGCAGACTTCAACGACCAGTGGTCAGAATCACGCCTGCTGCAGCTCAATCTCCCAGACGAGAGAAGGTTGAGAGCATTGGACCATGCCCAGACTTATCAGCGGAAGATGGCAAGGGCTTACGGCAAGAAAGTTTGTCCCCGACCCCTCACATCCGGTGATTTAGTCCTTCGCGCCACCTTCCCAACAGGTTCCACAGGAAAATTCTCCCCGAATTGGTGTGGCCCATACGTCATCACCAAGACCCTCAGTGGGGGGGCCACCTACCTCTTTGACGAGGCCACCCAACAAGAGTTCGGTCCGGTCAATTTGTCGCAGTTGAAGAAGTTCTACCCATAGACAAAGCGACCAGGGCTCATCAAGGCTGCCGCCTTCAGACAGGCCGGCCACCAACGTCTCAGACCGATGCCCCACTAGCTGACCGAGAGGCCAGCTCCTCGTGGCCTTACGTGACAAGCATGTCACATACCAGACCGGGGCTCATCACGGCCGCCGCCTTCAGACAGGCTGGCCATCGGTGTCTCAAACCGACGCCCTGCCAGCTGACCGAGAGGCCAGCTCCCTGTGGCCGTACGTGACAAGCACATCACGTACCCGATTGGGGATCATCACGGCCACCGCCTTCAGACAAGCCGACCACCGGTGTCTCAGACCAACGCCCTGCCAGCTGATCAAGAGGCTAGCTCCCTGCAGCCGTACGTGACAAGCACGTCACATACCCAACCGGGGCTCATCACGGCCGCTGCCTTCAAATAGGACGACCACCGACGTCTTCATCTGACTCTCCACCGACTAACCAATAGGTATGCTCCCTTCCTTGGTGAATCCCCTCGCATGACTCACATGTCACACTATGCGCACACGATAGACAGGTCCCTCCTTCTGATCGTCTTGCCACGTCAGTGCTGGGAAGGAAGAGGGTCAACAGGGCTAGCCAAACCGTCACCCCAAAAATTGGCACGGTTTCTGAGTCTCCATCCGTCGGAAAGCACTCGTGCCCCCCTCCATCTCACCACCACAAAACATCCAGGTCACCGTCCGTTGGAAGAAACACCAGGAAGCCAAAAAATGACCCAGCCCTCATCCACAGCCTGTTGCCCCAATACTTACCCACTCCACCGTCCGACCGGCCTTCCACCGACTACCGCATCTGACGTACCCGGTAGCCGCATCTACGGCTGACGGTGAGAACAGTTTGCAACAGTAGGCAGCGCATCCGACTCAAGAACTGCTATCCAGACCACTGGGACGAACTACCAACCCCAGGAGTGATACCAACTACATCCGAGTTACCACACTAAAAACCCGAGCATCCAAACTTTCAACTCTGATGGCGCCAAGATGAAGCAGAGTGAGTAATCCAAGTTTGTCCTTATCTCCATAGTTTGTGTTGATTCCGAGCGATTACAAAATATCGACGAGAGATCACGTCTCCCCCCTCAAATGAGTATCCAACCCCCCATTTTTACCTAGCCCAAGTGCCACCTGACAATGAGGGAGATCACAAACTCTAGCTCCCTCTAGGTAAGGTATTCCCCTTGGACCCAACCACGACAATATCAGGTTATTCTGCTTGCCTACAACATGTGGGGAGGGCTAGTAGTACTCTTTTATTCAATTTTATTTATTTATTTTCGATCTTCTATTTTGCAAAAGAGAAAGAATAGCAAAAAGGTGGCTATCGTGCAAGTAGCCAGTTGAGCTCAAGAACCAAGGAAAGCATGACACGACTATTCACTACACTAACGACCAACTTTCGGATGCAGCACGTGACGACTTTCCGCCATAGCACCTAGCTGCCGACACCCACAAGGTGGCTGCCATGCAAGCAGCCGGTTGAGCCCAAGAACCAAGGAAAGCATGACACGACTATTCACTACGCCAACGACCAGCTTTTTGACGCAGCACGTGAAGGCTTTCCACCTCAACACCCGGCTGCCAGCACCCACAAGGTGGCTGCCATGCAAGCAGCCGGCTAAGCCGAAAACCAAAGGAAGGCACGACGCGACGTCACCTTGCGCAAAGGTAATATCCAATAGTCAAAAGTGAGAAAGATGACTCATTGCAAAGATTCCTGATGACGACTGACTCGCCCAAGGCGGCTACCAATTAAAAAATAGGAGGTGGAAGCCCAACTTCCCGCTTAAAGGCGTCTCTCGGTTAGGTAACCAAGAGTGTAAGCCCAACTCCCCTTTCAAGGCATCTTTTGGTTAGGCAACCAGGAGTGTAAGTCCACACTACCATGGTGACTCTCAGTTAAGATACCGAGTGTATAAGTCCAGTTATCCCGGTTTAGAGTACATCCTCTCTGAACCTCTTAAGACTTTTCCTGAAGCACCTTCCAAGAAAGTCTATTTCATAACAAGCGATGGATATTCACAAAGTGTGAAACCTTGCATTATTTACCACTCACACATGGAGGGCCATTCGACCCTAGGACATCGGTTTCCTTCCACCGAGGTCATACAACCTTGCTTAGGGAGGGGCATTCTGTTGACCCCCATGCTTAGAAGGGCCTATCGGGCGATCAGCTAGCAGCCGGCTCCTTGTCGACCCCCATGCTCAAAAGGGGGGCCTATTGGACGGTCAGTCGGCTGTCGACTCCCTATCGACCCCCATGTTTAGAAAGGCTTATCGGACGGTCAGTCAACCATCCGTCGGCATGCTGGTATCTAACCCCAGCAACCGGTTCCCAGACTCCCCCAATAAAGTAGACATGCCCAACCCTTATTAGGTGGCCGGGTAAAACAGTTAACTAACTACCGGCACACTAGTAAAATACCCTGGTGGCCGACCTCTAACTCTCCCATCAACGTGTAGGTATGTTCGTCGACACGCCTAGTCTGACCTCCAGGATAAACACATGGTAGCCAGACTCCTAGCCAGTGCAAAGCCCCAACTATCCGCTACAGCCTATTCCCCCGAATCACCAGCTAAAAATTCCTGGCAGACCCCGATCCCAACCAACCGGCATCTGGCTAACACACTACGGCTACCAGCTAGCCACCTGAGAAGGTAATTCGAATCAATTAGAAAGATACGGTAAGATTTAATCACTTAAATCTCACAATCAATCAATCACATGGATTGCACGATTGAATCATGATATACGTGGAGTTTCCATCCCAGGATCACCCGAAAAAGGAAGGGGATTCCCTATATAAAGAGGCCTTTTGCTCCATTTCAAGGGACGACTTTTTGGACGACTGGTTGGAGAAGAGCTACTCGAAGCCCTGATGCCCTCTCACCACACCGAAGCAAGGACTTCCGACCGCCGATGACGACTCCCTGCAGGTAAGTCCCCCTATCCTCCACCGTCGTTTATATGATTTAGCTTCATTTTCCTCGAGCCCCGACCATGCTGGACCTTCCCCACTCAAGGGAAAGGTCAGAGGACATGCCCGGGTGTCATACTGTCGGAAACACTTCTGAAGGTATCAGCAGCCTCCCTCTCGGCTGGGTGAATCCACCCGGTACGGTCGAGATCAATTTGGTCATGACCCCTTTGCCGAGTCCTTTTACATGGAAACTTGTGTTTTCTTACGTGCTTTACGAATGCATCGTCGAGTTTTCCCGTCCATTTTCCTTTGAAACGATTGGCCATCGTTAGACGCATTGTCTCCACTTAGAGATGGCTGTCTCCCCGAAGGTGTCCGCCTCTCCTGTCTCTCGAGACTGGGCGTAGAAATCTCTACACCCGGAGGTTGAGGCAGAAACCGGGAGAACATCTGGTTCCAGACCCGGATACCTAGTAGGCCTAAGAATAGACCCACCAAACTTCTGGCTATTCAGCTAGAAGTCTGTAGCGGGCTACGACATCCATATTTACGTTTTCATTTGTTTTCCACTTACCTTACCGGGAGGAGCAAAGCTGCCCTCCTGATGCCCCAGAAAGGCCTCTGGGTTGAGGCCGTTGGGGTGCATCGTTGCCGACGCCGACCGTTCGGGTGTATGAGTATGTAAACCCCGATGGTTCCCTTTTACTGGGAGGAGCAAAGCTACCCTCCCGATGCCCTAGAAAGGCTTCCGGGATGAGGCCGTCGGCGTGCGTCATTGTTGACACTAGCCGTTCGGGTGTATATGTACAACCCGATGGTTCCCTTTTACCGGGAGGAGCAAAGCTGCCCTCCCGATGCCCCGGAAAGGCTTCCGGGATGAGGCCGTCGGTGTGCATTGTTGCCGACGCCAACCGTGTGGGTGTATGAGTATGTACACCCTGACGGTTCCCTTTTACTAGGAGGAGAAAAGATGCCCTCCCGATGCCCCGGAGAGGCTTCCGAGATGAGGCCGCTGGCATGCATCCTTGCCGGCCCTAGCCAAATAGGGAACATGAACTCTTGTCCCCAGTCAAGGAGGCGGAATATGACATGGTAGCCAGTACCTTTAGATGGCAATCCGGTGGTCCAGCCAGCTGCCTCACCCGACCTTCAACTCTTCAAGTCGAACGGTCTGTAATGGTGACCGCTATGTCTTTCTCTCTCCCATTTATCATTGGACCCTATGTGAATCCTCGCATTGGTCGACCCTCACTTTCTTTCACCGAAAGGAATAAGACTATTCCTCCCAATGCCCTAGAAAGTCTTCCAGGATGAGGCCATGTGTGGCCGGACTGATTGTCGTGGTTTTCTGTTTTCAGAGCCGAGGAGAGGCTGGGATTGCCCAGGCTATCTGGGGGTGCCTAACACCTTCCCCAACAGTACCCTGAGTCCCGTATCCAGTTCTCTCTTGTTTCGTATAGCGTTACACGATTTTACGTCATTCTCGTGGTTTTATTGTTTCGATTGTGGAAGGACACTTCCCCATCCGGTTTTCCTTGTTTTCTACCCAAAAATAAGGTGGCGACTCTGTTTAACGAGCCATCTACCCCACGTGGCGATGCGCTCACACAATCACCTTTCAATTCTGTACCTCGACCCATCCACTGGCAGAGCCGATGAAACCCCATGGGCTTCTAGGTGATAGCCAGATGAAAGAGAGGGTACACTTATGAAAGTCCAAAAGTGGATGATAAAGAAGAACACATTAATGACAAAATTACAAAGGAAGAAGAGATTAAAGAAAAATCTAGTCCAAAAAACAAGGCTGATGCTGAGTTAGAGGAAAATATAGAATCTCAAAATAGTAAAGAATCTGAAAACATTAACAAAATCGAGAGAAAAGTTGTTAAGAAAGATGTTATAAATGAAGAAAAATTAACAAATGAAAATCACTTTCCATTTCCACATAGGATGAGAAATGTTAAGGATCAAGAATTGGAACAAATTAGTAAAATATTTGAACAAGTTAAAGTCAATATACCACTATTCGAAATTATTAGGCAAGTTCCTTCTTATGCCAAATATCTTAAAACTCTTTGTACCAAGAATAGAAGGAAGAAAATTCTAAAAAAAGCATTTTTAGCTAAA